>CM026199.1:31385670-31668170 GCA_014839995.1 Xenentodon cancila | reverse complement strand
ACGACTGAGCAGCTCTGCACGAATTAAATATGTACAGAAAAGCGCCGAGGCCCAGGTGCCTGACACCTGAACAAAAGGAAAATGTGGGGCTTAGGAAAGGAAAGCGGCTGGTTACATAACCAGCTGCTGGCTTCTGTAGCTGTAACTCACCTCTGAGCCTTAAAAGAAAGAGGATGCTGAGCTGCCAACCTTGTTTTTACTCTCCAGTGTTCCTTGAACGGCCACTTGGGGCTGGTCCCAAACCGATTTAATCACTTCCCCGCTCCAACTCTTATGAACACGTATATGTGGAGGAAATTGCTGGTGCTGAAGCTGTGCTTTGCTACTCCAGAAAAGTGATTTGATTTAAGCAGCAAAAAGAAATGCAACCCCAGGATGATCAGAAGGACAGCGTTGAAAAGACAAGAAAACACGCAGACGTGTGAGACGGACTCCAGGATCAAGGGAAGGGACCCCTAACAAGAGGATTTCCTAGGAGAACTGCACTGCTAAAAAGAAAAAAATGCACGTTGACAGTCCACACATTACCTAGAAGAAAGTATTTAGAGCAGGTGAGACAAAGCTGGAGCTTATGAACAAGTCCCACCAGCTCCCGTTCACAGATTCATAGAAAAGAAGACCTAACCCTACCGTGAAGGGTGTGTGTGGCTGGGTTGTGGTTTGGTGCATGAGACATGCATGAGACATGCACCAAACATGAATGTGTACTGGGAACAGCAGCTTCCAGGATCAAACATTCTGTCCAGTTTGAGGAAGCTCAGCTTCAGCTGCAGGATCTGGATCCTGTAAAAGGAAAACGACCCAAAACAGACAGCTGGAAGACCCAGAAAAGTCGATTAAACCACTGGACTGGTCATGTCCTTCTATGAGCCATCCCCCTAAACCAGTTCAGAAGCCAGGTCTGAACAGACAAATCCGTTTGATCAGGGAGTGACGACTCAAACGCATCCAGACGTGAGAGCTTTTCCACAAAACATTTTCATTGTTTTCAAATGTCAGCAAAACGTAACATTGCTATAAAACAAAGGCATGTTTCTTCCTCTTGTCATAAGTTCTTCCAAGAATAATGGTGACAGATGTCGAGAAGCTTGTTATTTTAGCAAGTTAATTTCCATTTCTGCAGAAACTCTGACTTATTTTAACTAAACTTGACAGACGTCTGCTTTGATTAAAGTGCTGCAAGCCTCTTGGACGTGGAGCTCACTGTATCTGCTGGAGGTCTGGGAGTTCAGTCCACAAGTTCATGGAAGAGCAGTGGATGCTGAATTTTTAATGAGCCAGAAGATCCTCTAGTTGCACCAGCTACATCATGAGCAAGAGATCCACCTCCTCCAGGAAAAACAATCAAACTTTAAAAAAAAAAAAAGAAACAAAAAACTGATTGATGCAAATATGTCATATTCAGTACGGTTTACTAAAATATTCCGGTTCCCAATAATATATCCCTTAGCCGTATTTTCTAATGAACTGCGATGTGCTATGTTAAAAAACATCACAGAGATGTAGTACAAAAGCTCCGTCCTCAAGCATACAGCTCTATTCATAGCAATTGGTTTTTGGGGGCGGAGTCAGCCACTCAACCACACCCCAAACATTCACAGGGTGTGGTTCTTTAGAGATCAGAGTTAAGAGGCTTTTGCTACACACTTCAGAAGTACAGGAAGCGCTTGATGTGAAGTTGGGCGAAGATGAAGGTGGGGAAGCTGGGTAATTCTCCTCATATCTGGGTCTGTGATGTCACAGAACCCCAAAAGGGTTTTTCAGGCGTAGACGACCATAAAAAGTGATAGGGTTGTATTTTCTCAAGGTTTTTGATTTGGTAACGGTTGTAAACACCCAAATAGTTGGTCTCAAGCAGAGAAAATTTCCAACTATTAAGGGTTTCCATGGCAACTGAAGCATATTGGCCAATATGCCATTTTCAGATTTGTTGCTTGGCAAATGTAATCTGTTTTCACTGAAATCTAACTGCAGAGAGTCTGATCAGACACTTTTAGCTCAGTAGTCAAAATATATGTTACTTAAAAGGTAATTATTAAATAAAACACAAGGGCTTGACATCACATTCTGGATCAAAGTCTGTCAATTATTGTTAACACAGACTTAACTACTAAACTGAAGTTGACTTCAATTATGAGCTTTAGTTCTTAACTGCAAACAAGCAACTCACAAATCTTACTGGCTAGATGCGCTGACTTTGTTTGGAGTATCACTTTAAGCCGCCAGAACCACCACAGAATGACTTTGTCCATATTGTGTACTGCTGAGAGTCACAAAACAAGGGAGGAGGGAGCAGAGAGCGGCTCCTGCCATCACGCCAGCTGCGAGGCGAGCGCTCTGACGCCCGTCCTGTCCTCTCTGACAAGCAGCGAGTCTGAAGCATTGATGGCTAGTGATGTATCTAGATCAGGCGCTCATGTTGTGCTGATCCCAGTGTGGCCCAGATGGTGAAATGCCACACTCTGCTGCTTCCCTGTCAGGGAACGCCCACCGGCCCTTCTCCAGCTAAGGGACCTTACATAAATGACGAGAAGCAAAGGAACTGGCTGTGACGTTTTTGTGTGTGTACAGCCATAGTAAAAAAAAAAAAAATGCTATATAGCAAAGCAATAGTTCAGGTTGCAAGGAATAATCGACAGAGTGGACAAAATTCAAAGGCAGCTACTGTCACTACTCAGCTGCTGCTGGTCTCAGCGTATATTCACTGTGATGTCTAGTGGACCGCACGGTTCAACACTCGTCGTCTACTTTCAGAAGCCGTTTTAATATCTGATTTGCACCAGACGATTAGGGAGTAACGCTAGTGAGAAGGTGACGTTACAAATGTGTGTCCATAGATGATAAATAAATATATGTGTAACGCACTGAATCTGGTCCGTGGTCGGACGTCAGGAGTCCCGGCGCCGCCGTAAAGACTTGTATATGCACGCAAACCTCTGTTTCTCTGCTTTCATCTGCTTCCTTCAGGAGTCACCACAGCGAAGCATCCACATCCATCTAACCTCGTCCTCTCATCCTCTTCTCCACGAACCTCATGTCAGTTTTTGAATTTTCTTGATCTCCTATCCTGTTTAGAGGTGATGAAAAAACTGAAAAATCCTGAAAAATCCTATATTATATATATATATATATAGAAACACTGTCCAGCACAGTGGTGGAGGTGTGATGATCTGGGCTTGTTTGGCAGCCACAGCACCTGGCATTCATGAGTCAACCGTGAATTGATTACACCAGAGTATTGTGGAGATAAATGTGAGGCCATCTGTCCAACAGCTAAAGCTTGTTCAAAACTGGGTCATGCCACAGGACAACGGTGCGAAGCACTGCAGCAAATCTATAACAGAATGGCTGAAAAACTGAAGAATTTCGGTTTAGGAGCCTACAAGAGCTGTGCATAGGTGAAAGTCAAAAAACCTCAACTAACTGAAGCAACGTTGCGAAGAAGAAGAGACCAAGATGCCTCCACAACTCTGTGTGAGTTGATGAAGTCAGACAGGAGACAGAAATTCAAGTCATTTCTAAAAGAAAGTGAACTACAGGGGTACTAAGTATTCCACATAATTTTCTTCTTTTTTTGTTTCATTTTTATGAAATAAATAATGGCACAGTGACCAAAAGGCTATATGTTGTTCATCTAAGGTTGTGTGTACCTAATATTAATACCAATGATTGGATGATGTTTACATTGTTTTTACACACAAAGAAAAACCCACGGGAGTAAAAAGGGGTACTAACTGTTGCATGTGACTGGATGACAGGCGTTAATTGTGAGAGACTGTGTCAGGGTGAGAAATGGGAGACTTCACCTGTCAAATGGGCTGAATGTCCAATAAAGAGCAAAACTGTACCAGGTTAGTTCCCGCAGGAGTACGAGTGTTGGCAGGGAATGAGATGTGGAGAAAACAGGGAAAAATGTCTGATGAGTGCATAAAAGGCAGCACACAACTGTGTGTACGTGCTTTTGCAGGCAGGAAGACAATCTGTGGATACAGTAGCCTCCCTATGATTCATGTGCAGCCCAGGGCTTCCACCTGGCCCTGACAGAGACGAGTGACTCTTTAAAAAGCCCTTTTCCTCCACGGGCAGCCTCGGAAACGTCAGGGTGGTACGGGCAGAGTGCCTCGTACTTCATCAAACATTTACGGCAGCACTCCCTCCTCAATGCTGGAATTACATCTGAAATCCCACCAGTTACATCACAGCCACCTGAAACTGGAGCTGGAGCTTTAAATACCTCTGTGATGGTGGAGCGGGGACTTCCGTCTGTGAGAGTAAGATATATGGTGTTTTCTTGGAAAAAGGGCAACGGTGGACGTGTTTGTCTTTAGCTGGCAGCCAAATAAAAAGGCCTTCGGTGTGAAAGGAAACAGAAATGTCACGTGATTTTCTTTGTCACACAAACGTAGAGTATATAAGCACAAGCTTGTTTCCCCAGCAGTCACTATTTAGTTTTTGTTTATTTTTGCTGAAAAACATGTATAAGCAGTGGTAACCAAAATAGTTACATGTATTAAAAAAAACAAAAAAAAACCCACAAGAATAATTTAACAGTGCCAAGAAGAAATGATTTAATAACTTTGACAGCAAGGTTCGAGAAGCCCAACTGGTATGGACGCAGCACAGTCTGGCTGCACCTCCCTGGTATGGACGCAGCACGGTCTGGCTGCACCTCCCTGGTATGGACGCAGCACAGTCTGGCTGCACCTCCCTGGGTGGACGCAGCACAGTCTGGCTGCACCTCCCTGGGTGGATGCAGCACGGTCTGGCTGCACCTCCCTGGGTGGATGCAGCACGGTCCGGCTGCACCTCCCTGGTATGGACGCAGCACGGTCCGGCTGCACCTCCCTGGGTGGACGCAGCACGGTCTGGCTGCACCTCCCTGGTATGGACGCAGCACGGTCCGGCTGCACCTCCCTGGGTGGACGCAGCACGGTCTGGCTGCACCTCCCTGGGTGGATGCAGCACGGTCTGGCTGCACCTCCCTGGTATGGACGCAGCACGGTCTGGCTGCACCTCCCTGGTATGGACGCAGCACGGTCTGGCTGCACCTCCCTGGTATGGACGCACCACGGTCTGGCTGCACCTCCCTGGTATGGATGCAGCACGGTCTAGCTGCACCTCCCTGGTATGGATGCAGCACGGTCTGGCTGCACCTCCCTGGGTGGACGCAGCACGGTCTGGCTGCACCTCCCTGGTATGGACGCAGCACGGTCTGGCTGCACCTCCCTGGGTGGACGCAGCACGGTCTGGCTGCACCTCCCTGGTATGGACGCAGCACGGTCTGGCTGCACCTCCCTGGGTGGATGCACCACGGTCTGGCTGCACCTCCCTGGTTGGACGCAGCACGGTCTGGCTGCACCTCCCTGGTATGGACGCAGCACGGTCTGGCTGCACCTCCCTGGGTGGATGCACCACGGTCTGGCTGCACCTCCCTGGGTGGATGCAGCACGCTTGGCAAAGCAGTCACCAGTTTGCAGTAACCCACTGTCAGCAGAATGCAGTATATATATTTATATTTCAACACTGAAACGACATCTGAAACCAGATATTCTGTTGCAAATGTTCACCAGTAACTCTGCTGCCCCTCCAGCGAGAATCGGCCGAAGGAGCCACAGCTAACTTTGATTGGTGGGCATGTTGCAGCCAGGTTCCTGGGCCTGGGCCCACCAGGACTATGAAGTACGAGGAAAATAAGTCTTCAAAACCGCTCTTCAAAAACCTCTGGGTGACATCACGGAGCAGAATCTTTAGTCCATGTTCAAAGCTACTCCTCAGAAACCTCATAATTTCTTGTCATAATATCTTAACATTAAAGAACACAGACATGGTCAAACCTTTTAAAAACACATAAGATGACTGCATATCATGCAGTACATTAACTGAAGGAGGTTTAATGGATTTTAACTTTAAATAATGTATGTTGAAAAATACATTACACTTGCTCTGAAAGCTAAAAAAGTAATGTGTGCATGTGAGTTTGAAACTCGTAACCCTGCATAAATCTGCATTAAAACCCCACATTGTTCATCGTGGAAAAGCATCAAACGCTGGACACTAATCACCATGATGTCTTGAAATCTGTCTGCCGCAATCACAGAGATGTAGGAAAGAGGCCACGCGAAAGATGAAAGCAGAGGAAGAGAGAGGGGGAGGGGAGGGGGAGGCGGTCCGCAGCGGGGTCCGGGCCGAGCGTCTCCCTGAGGAAGCCAGGTGACGGCGTCGTGGCGGCCGGCACCTTAATTACGCCACGGTTTCAAGAGTCATTAATGCAGCTACTTAGCATGACACCTACTGAGCCCCCGGTGGTTTGGACTCTCCACCTCGGACTCGATCTGGGAGTTAGTTGGGGTTTTTATGATAATGATATTAAAATATGCCCATGAAAAAGGTCTGTTCATCTGGTCACTCTACAGTCAAACTCTTTCAAGTTTATTCAAAGTTGCTGCTGCTGACTTAGAAATATCTGGGAATGTATATTTCTGCTGTCAAAGAGTTTATAACGCATGATGCAAAAGTGACTCTGCATTTAAAACAGTCCCGTCTTCTCTTGGTGGATATTTTACCACATCATCTGTTACTTTTACTTGATCTTATCTGAACAAGCAGGGGACGTCCAGTTCCCTTGAGTCCATTTTTTGAGAGCTATTCGGAAAATGTTTTCAGAACTGATGAAACAAAAGGGACCCTGTAGGAAGCAAAAAGGACACAGGTTACAACCTGGGAGGTGTGTGGAGGAGGACGCAAGATCTTCCAGAAGTTCTCATGACTTCTGGTCGGTTATTGTGCCTTGCATGGGAATACTTTTTTCTCTCTTTTATTGTTTTCGTTCTTAAAAGTCTCCTCTGTGGCAGCCGGTTAGTGCTCTTATTCCTGAAGTCATTTGGACTGTTTGTAGCAGAACTGAACTAAGATATGTGCACACTCCAGTAAATTCCCTGCTCTGAGATTTCTTCCGTTCCCTTTCTTCACCTTCCTCGTGGAAAGTGCAACACTGGCTGTGACAGATCGACCGACCTCTCAGCAGGTCAGTGTCCGGCCTCAATGCTGCCACATCAGAACACATCAGTCCTCAGGAGGGAATACTCTTCCTACCTTTTGTGTGCAAAGGTCATGGCTATCTTTCCGCTGTGGACCACTCAGATCAGCAGACAGCCACACCGACATGAGCGCCTACATCCTTCTGCACAAACAGTCCCTGAAGGACCGCCCGTCTGCCAGCTCCCTTTCATCGTGCAGGTCTAAATGCCTGCCATGCTCGCTGTTTTACTAAGCAGAGAGTGTGTGTGTGTGTGTGTGTGTGTGTGTGTGTGTGTGTGTGTGTGTGTGTGTGTGTGTGTGTGTGTGTGTGTGTGTGTGTGTGTGTGTGTGTGTGCGCGTGTGTGTGTGTGTGTGTGTGTGTGTGCGTGCGTGTGTGTGTGTGTGTGTGTGTGTGTGGGATCGGAAGTGAAAGGCCTTCATCAGCTGAAGGGCTGCGTGCAGCAAACTGGGGGATTTTCTTCTCACCAAGACTCCATATTGGACTGGAGTTAATCAATCTGCCAGATTTGCTGCTTGACTGCACACGAGTCCTGAGACAGTTTGGACTTATCGAGTGAAGGATGGCTCTCACTTCGGGATGGCATCTATCTAGGCTGAACGCTTCAGTAGTTTGCAGAGACACCCAAGTGGGAAAATCACACCACCCACAAGCTCAGGGCTGAGAAATTGTGTTTTGGCGTGGCTGTCGCGGGTGTCGGCTCACACACACACACACACACACGGACACACACACACACACACACACACACACACACACACACACACCATGTTGTTTTCTGTTTCATAATAAATGCAGCGTGTGAAATGTACGATCTGTCGAGTAGCATATTGGTCTGTTCATCCTACACACATGCAGACGGGAGCGCGGGGATTCCAGGTAAACGTTTCAACTGTCCAGACTTACAAAAAGCCGTTTCTGTGTATTTTATCAGTAAAGGTAAATGTATTCAGTCCCATCTAAATAGCTAATATAATGGCTGGAGTAACAGCTATGCACATAACTAAAGCAATTAAAACTCCAAACGTGGAAATTAATCTGTTCTTAATTTACTTAATTGCAGATAATATCAATCTATGATGTTTTATGCTTTTTCTCATCAGGTTCATGTCAATTTTCAACACACCCCAATTTCTGAGTTTCAGGCCTGCAACAAAATCAGACATTTGTTAATAAGGACACAATTTAGTGCCAGTAAAGCGGTCAAGCAGCTAAACCTGCAGGAGCTTTATTGCCAGCTGATCGGACTATGACTAGTGTATTGAGGGTATTGACGCCGCTGGAATTCTCCTCCATGATCCTCTTTCCTGACTCACTGGGACAGACTTTTTGTTGTTTTTTTTAATTGCATTTAAATTGTCACTTCCTGGATTCTTCTGGCTGCCTTTTTGTCTGATGATGATCTCATTTAACAAGCAGCCAGGCTCCACTGAAAAACAATAAAGCAACAGCGCGACTCCCAGGTGTTTTGTCCTCCAGATTTCTGCCACCAGTCCAACATCAAGGAGGTTAATGGAATTCCTCACAGCGCTGAAAGCACACGTGTAGCCAGGGCTGGACGGGGACAAAACATCGGCTCGGGCATTTTGAGCTGAGACCGGCCCACCGGGTATTGATGGAAAGACGATGAAGTCTTTCGGCAATTTCATCCAAATTCAACAATGACGTAAAACAATCAGTTTCAAAAATTAGAAGTCTGCTCTGTAAAGGTGTCTAACGACCTGCACCAGCTTCAGGAAACTCCCATCAAGAGATGCTAAAGGAGGAGCGTTCACGGCCTCTGATTCCACAGAGGTGGATCAGTATTTATATATTTAGGACAACACAGGTAAGAGGTAGAAGCAGAAGCCATGAACCCTCCTCTTTTCACATCCATTCGTTGCTCCGTTGACCTTAACATCGATTTCCATTTCACTGCAAACACGTTCTGTTCTCACTCAAAGCAGCTTCTACTCTACTTACAGCTGAATAATAGTTGTTCTAACTCCACAATGTTCCTTTCATGCTTTTGTGACACAAAATTAATCAGTCAGAAAAGCGTGGAATGGATCGTGAGTGAGGTACTGACTCAAGTATCCTGGGGTCCTGATAATTGAGGAAAGAAAGGAAGGGACGGATCGGTGCAGCGTCGGCAGTGATGTAGACTCTACAGGGGTGTAGTGAAGACAGACGGCTAAAAAGGCAAAGACGTTCTGTTTACGGGCCGATCTTTACTCCTGCCCTCACCTGTGGTCATGAAGTGTTCGCAGTGACTGAAAGAAGTAGTTTTCTCCCTGAAACATAGGGTGTGAAGTTCAGTCATTCATGAGGGAAGCGGAAAAGAGCCACTGCTCCTCCAAAACCAGGGGAGCCAGCTCAGGTGTTTTGGACATCTGGTTAGGATGTCTTCTGACTCCTTCCTATAGGGGGTGTTTCTGTCCAACAAGGAGGAGGTCCGAGGCAGAGCCAGGTAGAGCTTATATGTGTCAGCTGCCTTTGAATGCTTTGGTGGCCTCCTGCCAGAGCTGGAAGAGGTGGCTACAGACCGCGATGTCTGTGTCTCTACGTAAGTGGCTGCCCCATCTATCCAACTCCATCTACTTATCCAGGTCTGGTCGCAGGGACAGCAGCCTAAGCAGAGAAGACTGGACTTCCCCGGCAACTTCATCCAGCTCATCTGGTGGTGCTTTTTCAGTCAGGATTCAGAATGCATCATAGCACAGAAACAGCACTGGTTCGAGTCTCCAATGACCTTCTTATGGCCTCAGATGATGGATTAGTGTCCATACTGGTTCTGCTGGACCTCAGATGATGGATTAGTGTCTGTACTGGTTCTGCTGGACCTCAGATGATGGATTAGTGTCTGTACTGGTTCTGCTGGACCTCAGATAATGGATTTGTGTCCATACTGGTTCTGCTGGACCTCAGATAATGGGTTAGTGTCCATACTGGTTCTGCTGGACCTCAGCGCTGCTTTTGATACTATAGATCACAGCATTTTCCTGCAGAGACTAGAGTATGTTGTTGGGATTAAAGCGACAGCTCTAGATTGGTTTAAATCATATCTGTCTGATAGATTCCAGTTTGTTCATGTTCATAAGGTTTCTTCAGTACAGACGAGGGTCTGCTATGGTGTCCCGCAGGGTTCAGTTCTAGGGCCAATCCTGTTCAGTTTATACATGCAGCCCTTGGGAAGTTTTATCCAGAACCACGGCATTAATTTTCATTGTTATGCTGATGATACGCAGCTGTATCTGTCTATGAAGATGAAACAGAACCATCAGACAAACTTCAGGTGTCTTCAGGACATCAAGGACTGGATGTCCACTAATGTTTTGCCCCCACTGGGGAGTTTTTACCTGCCGTTGTTTATATATAATTGCTCGGGGGTCATGTTCTGGTCTCTGGAAAAATCCTGGAGACAACTTGGGTTGTAATAGACGCTGTATAAATATATTTGAATTGAATTGAGTCCCAAGGCATTCCCATCCTAGCCGAGAGATACAGTCCCTCCAGCCTGTCCACGGTCTTTCCTGGTGTCTCCTCCCAGTGGGATGTGCCTCGAAGGCCTCACTTGGGAGCCGTCTAGGAGGCATCCTCTCAGAATGCCAAGTCACCTCACCTGGTTCCTCTCGATGTGGAGGAGCAGCAGCTCTACTCTAAACTCCTGGTTGACTCCTGGTTGACTGAACTTCTCCTTCTATCTCTAAGGGAGAGCCCACACTACCCACAACTGGTAAATCTGGTAGACCAACTGGTAAATTGAGAGCTTCATATTTCGCCTCAGCTTGTTCTTCACCACAGACCGATGCAGTGTCCGCATCACTGCGGATGCTGCACCAATCTACCTATCAATTACACGCTCCATATTTTCCTCACTCGTGAAAAAGACCCCGAGATCATTGAACTCCTCCACTTGGGGCAGGATGTGATCCCCAACCCACAGAGGGCACTCCACCCTTTCCTGGCTGATCGCCATGGTCTCGGATTTAGAGATGCCGATTCTCATCCCAACTGTTTCACTTTCCGCTCCACTAAGACTTGCAGGTCTTGGCCTAATGAAGCCAACAGAACCATGTCGTCTCCAAAAAGCAGACCCATCTTTTGGTAACCCAACCCAACGCTGCTGCCCTGCACCACCCAAATTCAGGCAAGCAGAAGTGAACAGACGGATGGACATTAACTGTCAAGAATGTACATAAATCGATGTTTGTGCAGTATGTTTGCATGAATAGAAACAGCATTTATTAGAATCCTTAGATAAGACACAACTCAGAGAAGCTTTACTTCACCATGCCATCAAAATAAATGAAGGAAGACAAATAACGAGGCAAAAGAAAGAAATCAAATATTCTGGCAGGCTCTGATCCTGAAATGAAGCGAGTCATTAGCAGCCCGATTTCAAAACAGAAGCAGCTGGCTGCTTTTCAGTCAGTGGAAACTTAATTCAGTCCAAAGTCTTTGTTCTTCTGTTTATCAAGAATCAGTTCAACCAGATTTACAAGACGAGCTTTAAGAAAAGGCAAAAATGAGCCTAAAACGAGCCCTGAGGGGCGGTGACTAAACATCTCTGACTCAGCCTAAATACTATTTCATTTGTAAATCGGGATCTTCGGAGCTGACTCCTGCTTTCGCAGCATTCAGTCAGCTCTCAGAAGATTAAATCCAAACTGTTTTGGTGATTCGTTGTTATTCTCCATTTCCATCCTCCTGCACACACCGGCACAGCATCACGATGTCACAACACGATATGGATTTTACTCAGACGGCTGAATGACTGACAGAACAAAACATAGATGTAGGAGATTCCATAAAAGACAACTGTGTAAAGCTTAGTTTCTCTCAACCAAGAAGTCAGTCTCTGGAAAACATTAAATAAACAGAAAGACACGTTTGCATTTTGCTGCAAAGATGGTTAAACTAGTCCTTTGTGTCTTTGTGGGATGAAATATGGAATAATATTTCCTAAGAAATCCAAGAATGCTCCAGCGTTTTTTAGTTTAAAGGTCATGGGGGCAGTCGTGAAGTCATCGGGGCAGTCGTGAAGTCATCGGGGCAGTCGTGAAGTCATCGGGGCAGTTGTGAAGTCATTGGGGCAGTTACGAACGTCATGGGGGCAGTCGTGAAGTCATCGGGGCAGTCGTGAAGTCATCGGGGCAGTCGTGAAGTCATCGGGGCAGTCGTGAACGTCATCGGGGCAGTCGTGAAAGTGTTTATTTCGCAAACACAAATAAACATATTTACAGCCTGGTTCAAGGAACAGTTTTGGTGTCCACAGTTAGAACCAGGAGACTTGTTTTGGACCGCCTTGGGTGAATTTCCACCGCAGCCTCAGAGTTGAGGAGCCCGTAGAGCGGTGTTTACAGCACCTCGGATGTTGACGGGGACCTGGCAGCCAGTGGAACGAGACATAAACTAAACAATAAGAAGCTCTCGGGGATGAGCAAAGATGGACTAAGACTTTCTTTAGTCCTGATATTGTACATTTTGTTGAGATCGTTTTAATTCACACCTGCACAAAACCCAACAAGTGACACAAACCAGCTAATAAAAGAACATTTTAGATTTCATTCAAAAGAAGAGTAAAACATCCTCACAAAAGCAATGGCTTATCTTAAAATGCAAACATTAGTGATTAGTTTTAGGATTTTTTTAACACACTTACTGACTATAAATAGCTCCTTTTGTTTATAAATGTCCTAAATAAACTCTGCAAAAATACAGAAGCAGATTTCAGATCAGCTAAATTATACCTGCCCTTTGTACACAGTCTGACATTTTATTGAGTAAAAAGTGTATAATGAAGAAAGTCAAGTGTAAATGAATCCCCGGCAGCAGCCCTGCGGCTCTGGAGGCTCGGCGCGCATCAGCAACTTACCCAGAAACCCCAGGATTCAGACCACCGCTGGGTGGGCTTTTCCTTAAGGTTAGATCTAAATCATTTGCTCTATGAGATATCAAACTATCAATCATACAAAACTGAGGAAAACTACAAATGACTATTTTCCAGAAGATATGACGTTTTCATGCAGCTGAACGGGGCAGATCCACGGGAGAGAATTACGGATCCATGGCCTATAATCCCACGGTTCCTGTGGCGCAAACAGGACTTGCCAAAGCCTGCCAGCTGTATCAGAGCTTAAGACGTGACAGCAGAGTCGAGATACGTCAACTCTGACCCCTTCATGCCACCGACAGCTCCACAGAACGCAGCGCGCCCTTCACCGCCCTCGGTAAGACACGACATCATCTCAGCTTCCTTTGCTGTGATTTAAAGGGAGAACATCTTAAAGGAGACATATTATTAGAAAAAAGAAAAAGAAACAACTACTTTGTGGTTGAGAGCAAATATTTGGGTGTCTTAAGTGACAAACAAATCACATCAACTCAAACCCAGATCACAGAATTATCCAACCCTCCCAGCGGTTCCCCGATAGAACATGTGTGGCTGTTTGTGTAAATGCAGCCCTGCAACCGCCCGGAGACCTGCCAACAACGCCGTGAGAATGATCCTACACGCTGTCACCCTGAGGCTCATGCAGAACCAGGATTGGTTGCAGTTCGACTGACCGCTAGAGGCCGACTGGAAAAGAGCCGATTTCCATCGACCTCCATGTTCAAATGTCCAACGTCGGAGCAGAAAAAACACTTTTACAGCCGTCATGCTCCCATCTTTTTCTGTATTAACCCCGAGTCGGCTTCTGTCTCTGGGTCCCTTTTGATTTCGCCGTCGACTCAACATGTTTAATGGTTCATCCTGCTTGATTGACACATGGTGGACGTGTTCCCACCGGGTCTGCTTCAAACCCGCTCTTCAGAAACCCCGGGTCACGTGATGCTTCGTCCATTGTCTTTACCTACATAAAGGAATTCTTCCCCGGAACGAGCACATGGCTATTTCATGTAAAACGAGCATCAGTGAACATCATGTCATCATTTCCAGGACATTCATGCATCAGACACGCCCACTGTGCCTGGGACCCTGCACCACAACCTCCACCACAGCGCGACGTGCACCTCCGGGAAATGCAACGACACGCCAGGTCAAAGTGGGCCGCCACAAATATGACTGGTCCACGTGGTAACGCTGTGTTTCAGTCTGTTCAGTTTCGACCAATTCTAATTCTTTGTCATTTTCAAAAGAGACAAAGACTGTTGTCATGTCATTAGTTGGTGCTTCTCAACTCACACACTATATACTTCCTTTGCTCATCACAGCATGGAAAGAGCCCACAGCGCCATCTAGTGTTTGGTGGTGAAATCACAGCGAGACACAAACACAGATGTCGGTCCTGTACATCGGCTTTGCGCTTAGTTGTTACATAGAGCCAGAAAACACAGGGTTGCATATTCAAAAGATTACACTCCTAACTTTGAAACTTTGCCTTTTCACGCCCATACAAAGTCCAAACCATTACAAACGGTTTCATGTTTCATCCAAAAACCGTTGCCATGTAAACAGTCCCTTTAATTTCAACTTATTCCCGTTTCTCTGAAGTGTGTAACACACAGCTCCATCACAGATTCCTAGAGAAACACCCAGAAGAGTAGAAAGGTGTTATTAAGTCCATGTCTGGGTGCGCCACCTAAAACCTGCTGCTATGAACAGAGCTGTTGAAATGGAGCTGTTTTACTGCATCTCTGAGGTAACCTGTTTGGACCAAAGCATGTCACAGACAGTTCAGAAAGACATGAGCAAATTCACTCATTTGAAAAAATAATAATAATAACTTTGGAGGTGGAAAAGCACGTGTCATTTGAAATTATATATTCGAAGTTGGGATCCTTGATTATAAACTGTAATTATAACAAAATGAACAGGCGCAAATCGACTTTCTGAGCCGACAGCCACACAGAGTCAAGCATCCCACACTGGAGACCCGCAGGTCGTTTTCACACCCACAAACACACAGCATCATCAGTGGGAACTCACCTACAAGAAACCGTGAGTTCAACTTTGGTGGCAGGTATCGCAGCGGTGAAGGGGTCTGCGTCCCCGATGCACGCCATGTTCATGGAGCCGCTGCTGCTGCCTGGTCGATCACAAACCGCCCCCTGTCCAACGCCTTAACGGCGGCATGAGAGGAACCGAGAGAGGAGAAGCGGAGGGGGAGACGGGAGGTTGGAAACGAAGCCGCGGAGAGCCGTTTGTCTCCCGGCAGCGCGGAGCTTTCGGGGGAGAAAAATGCAGGAGCGCCGAGCTGCAGCGCGCTGGAGCTGCGTCTCTGTGCGCCTCGGTGCTCCGGAGGAGAGAGGATGGGTGGCGAGGAGGGGCGGGAGGACACACACACTCTCACACACACACACACACACACACACACACACACACACACACACACACACACACACACACACACACATATACAGACACAGAGCGAGAGAGAGAGGAAATCCAACAGATCCATCTGTTACAAGATCCAAGTTCTCCTTGGAGATGCGTTTATGGCCCCCGGGTTTGATGAAGCTCGGGCTTAATTCAGCTTCATTATTTTTGTATTAGCAGTTGACTTGGGAAAACAATAAAACAAGCAATCTGGAAATATATAACTTCATCTCATCTGGAAAAGGTGTTACAGGCTTGAATCAGCCACATGAGCAACACAAGTTGGTCTGAGATGGGGGCGAGCGGGCGAGCGGGCAGCCCTCTCGCCGTCTACACAGTCACACACCCCGATTTGAGCCTGATCTGCCAGTCGCAGAGGTCGCGGACTGATCGGAGGCCAATCGGCGAGCAGTCAGAGGTCACGGTCAGCTCTCATTACCAATCAATAGTTCTCTGAAACGACGGATGTTCAGCGTTATTTTCTTTCTATGCTGATTTGATGCCTGGGCTTTGAGTATTGGCTGATACTCATCCAATACCAGTGTTATTTTTAATTTGGTCTTTTATTTTTTATGAAAGAATAATTCTTTATTTTATGTTAAAATCAAATAAAGAATATCTATAAAAACCTAGCCATTAAACTGAAAGTGCAGCTACAAATATGTCAAATAAAAAGACATTTAGTTTCTGACAACTCTGGAAAAGCTGCCAGCTTTACCGTGGGTTTCTAAACTGTTTGGACAAAGCAGATCCTGAGCTCCATTGCTCACCTGTATCCAGATGTTTATTCACTGGCATCTGTAAGACCCGCCCCTCAAACACAGATGAGCCAATGGCTGTTGAGTATCAGCAGCAGAGGGCCGGAGCTCAGAGCTTCTCAAGGTGGACGAGTCCTTCGTGAAGCATGAACCACGCTTTAACGCTCGGCAGAAGGTCACCTGTCCATAAATGACGGCCTCTGGATATCTAACGTGTTACATGCTGGTTCTGGAGCCATCCGGCTACTCTCCATTTGAGTGACAGCCAATAAGAGAGCAAGGTATGACATGACATCTCCAAGAAGAAGGAAACCCTGGAGATATTGAGAGACGATGCAAACATTCAGCATCACTGTCCCTAACGCCAGACTTTAGTGAGTACACTGGTGGACGTCGTACACAGACGTTTACAGTGTGCTTGTGAGTTTATTTCCAAATAGAAAACTGTCACGTTGTTCCTGGAAACAATAACAGCAGCTTTCTTCTTTGGCTACCGCATCCAGGATTTGACGTTTTGTCAATCATAACAAAATTAACATCATTTCCCCCGTCACACGTCGAGCCGTCCCCTTTTTTGTTGCACCGCCGCCGTGCTGAAGACCACTTCTGCTACGTCGACAAGATGTACATGAAGTTTCCAGCGTTCCTCTTGTTCTCCGCTTGTTCTTCTAAAACACAGCCGACACTTGTAGCCTTCACAGTCAAACAGCTTCAAGAACGTTCTCCTTCAAAAGCC
Organism: Xenentodon cancila; assembly: GCA_014839995.1. Taxonomy (NCBI): domain Eukaryota; kingdom Metazoa; phylum Chordata; class Actinopteri; order Beloniformes; family Belonidae; genus Xenentodon; species Xenentodon cancila. The sequence continues at coordinate 31,651,338 of CM026199.1, read as the reverse complement.
TGGCTGTTAGTCATCCGTGTTCGCTCTTAAATTCACCACACAAGTTCAAATTTCTCAACATGTGAAGCAGATAGCACTCCGAGAAACACCAGAAAAAGGAGTTTCACCACCACACCAACGATGATGGAGCTTCACATAGGAACGAGTCACCTTCCAGATGTTTCACATGAGCGCACACCAGCAAGCAGAAGTGAACCTTGTTGGTGGGACAAAATGTGAACATCAGTGTTTGAAGTTAAACGTGGAGTAATGAGGTCTAAGACACCCACAGCTGCAGTTAATCAGCCGACCACAAAGCAAAGGAACTATGAATTTATCAGGCTGCACATGTTGCTGCTTCCTGCACCAACTGGCAAGCAGAGAAGCAAAAAATGGCCAGTTGAGTCACACTGGAGCCAAATGATAAAAGCCACCTGAGCAAAACAAACTCAATTAAGCAGCTCAGCATGAACCCGAGAGTTAAAAATAGGAATTTGTGTGTCAGCTCCAATTAGTTTGAGGAAAGAGACAGACAGTTCATTCAGCAGGTCAGACACCTGCTCGACTTTCTCCAACAAAGAGCCAAACATCTGGCTGATCTGGTCTTGTTTCATTTCGCAGCTCAAACTACTGCTGTAAAAACAATGATGAGAGGAAATGTGGTGCAGTCAACCGCTGCCAGCCGCTCACAGTAGGTTTCACAGCTCAGAGAAAACTTTCCCTTCCGGGTTTAGTCAAATAAATGGTTCTTCTGCTGCAGTGTTACAGAGCAGATCCGATGTTTGACCTTCTCGCCATCGTCAATGCGTTTGCTGATATGTGTTTTTGCATTTCAGGCCTGCAACACAAATAATGACTTAAATAAAACAGGGACGCAATGATGACTTCGTTAAACAAGGTGTGTCAATTTGACAGCAAATGTGTGAGGAGAAATGATGAAATATTTTAAGCCAATGTTCTTCAAAAAGATGGAAGAGATTTACACATTTCTTCTTCTGCAGAGGACGTCATTAAATCAGTCATAAAGAATCTGGGGGAGTTTCAGAGCGTAAAAACGAAGGAGCACGTGTGAAGTGGACGAGAACGGGTCAGAATAACTGCTGAAGTCCTCGTTGGTGTCTTCCATGACAGGTGGCCTTTTAGATGTTTTTAAAGGAAACAGCAACTTCACCGTGCTAAAAGCTTTACTCTCACAAACGCTTTTAAACGTGTCTGAAAGAGTCTAAAATGCAAAAATGGTTGAATATTTAAAATCATGAAATATACCGAGTTCATGTTGTCTGTAAAGAAACAGAAGAAGAAGTCTCTACATTTCTTTAATGTGCATTCCCACCATTCCCGCCTTCCCACCATAAACAGACCGCTCGTGGTTCGCCGACAGCCGTACCGAGACCGCAGATGCTGAACTGGTCTGCCTGCAGTCCAGACCTTCAACGTTCGGAGTAACATGGGATGAGAAGTGGAACAAAGACGACCTAGGACTGTCGAGCAGCTCCAATCCTTTATCAAGAATGTGACGTACGTTCTAAAAATAATGGCTTAAGCTTTTCAGAATACAGAAAAAATGAACCCAAATATTTGCTTCAGTGGTCTGCTCAGGTCCCAGACGTCCATGGACTGCTGTTAGAAGGAGAGGTGAACATCAACCTGGTATATTGCCCCAGTTTAAACACGTGACGTTTCGTCATGTCCTGATGGAAATAAACTTTGAATCTTTGGGATTTACATTGTGTTTTTATTTACATTTTCCTCGGCTTTTGGATTTGGGTGCGGAGTTTAACCTGCCAGGGTGTCTGAACTACAGTGATTGTGTTCGTGCCTCTGCGCCACAAATAGATTTCAAATCATCAGCGTGTGAAGCCGATCTGGCTGCTCCCATAATTGCCGTCTCCTCCATCTCCCCCTCTCTTCATTTGCCCGAGTCTTGCTGTGACAGACGGACGGAAACGCTTCAATCCTCCCTGAAACGACGTCCAACCCCCAAAACTTTATTTTAAATGAAAGCCAAGATTTCCAGACTTAAAGCTCTCTGAATCCCAGAAACAGGATAAATGGACTTGAATCACATGAACAGACTTGTGACCGCTTTGGTCCTGGTGTGAAAGCTGATCAGACGTTGAGGAAAGACTGTTGAACCAGTCGTGTGTGGACACTGCTTCGATAAACAACACAAGTAAATCTGCTTAAATGATGGAAAACTGTATCTGGCATTTGTGGAGTTGTGAAGAGAATAATCTGGAGTCCTCGTCAGTGTTTATCCCATCAGGCGGCCGGTGATTGGTGCTGGCTGGGAGACAGTCCTGCAGGGTTCTGTCAGCAGACCGGTTGTTCATTAAGCTCCCGAACAAAACGTCTGTTTCCATTGTTCTCACACGATTGTCACAGAAACACGCCGACTATATCTGATCTGCTCCAAGGTTCAATATGAGACCATTAACTGGCTTTAAAATCTGGATGGAACCATTACAAGTTCTTACATTAAATACTCAGTGTTGGAGGAAAAGTAGATACCTTTGTAGTCATTGTTTAACTGAACCTCTTTTGGCAGCCGTGTCTAGATCAGAGATCAGAGCTGCTCGACGTTCAGGTGGACATCTGGACCAGTCTTCCATCCAGAACTGCTTCAGGTCAGACACATTTCTCGGATGCGTCTGGACTCTGACTGGACCAGTCCCTAAGGCGGATGTTCTGTTTCTGAAGTTATTCTGCGGTGGATTTACTTCAATGTGTGGGGTCGTTGTCCTGCTCAACCAGCTGGTGGACATTATCAGCGCCAGCTGACATTATCCTGGAGGAGACTATGGTACACTTGGTGAACCTAGAGACAGCAAAGCAAACCCAACTCATGATGCTCCCTCCACCATGCTTCATTGTGGAGATGACGTCTTAATGATGGCAGGCCGGGCCCTTTTTGCTCCATCATAATACTCAATCCCCAACTCTAACTTCAGATGTTTTACCATGGACAGCCAGCTTGTCCAACCTGGAGCAATGACCAGTGCACATGGTTGGCCCGAGAGTACAACATTGCAGCCCAGCCTGAGGTTAACTCACTGTTCTCTCTGCCTTCATCATAGCAGAGGTGCTGAAGAGACCGGAGGACCAGGTCTGAGGAAACAAAAGAAGACAAAGTCCTGCTTTTACTTGCTGGGAAGAACTGTGACAAGAAAAGGATTCAAGGCCGACACTGAGCTCACGTCATTTATCTGGACCAGAGAGTACGATGATATTTTGTAAAGTTAATTCAGTTGGCTCTGCGTTCTTTGTTTGTTAACCATCCATCCATCTGCTTCGCTCTTTCAGTCGCTACCCACAGCTCATGAATACAGGGGAGGGATAGGACCAACTGATAAACCTGAATCAGGTTCCAGTCACTTCCATGGCCACAGGTGTATAAAATCATCACCTCGGCATGCAGACTGTTTTTACAACTATTAGTGAAAGAACGGGTCGGTCTCAGGAGCTCAGTGAAGTCCAGCGTGGAACTGTGACAGGATGTCACCTGTCCAACAAATCCAGTCCTGAAATGTCCTGGATCCTGAATATTCCAGTCAACTGTCAGCTGTATTATAAGAACATGGAAGTGTTTGGGAACGACAGCATCTCAGCCACCAAGTGGTCGGTCATGTAAACTGACGGAGCGGGTCAGCGGATGCTGAGGTACAGTGTGAAGAGGTCGGCAACTTTCTGCAGAGTCAATCAATACAGACCTCCAAACTTTAGATCAGGTCCAGAACAGTGTTCAGAGAACTTCATGAATGGGTTTCCATGACCGAGCAGCTGCATCCAAGACAAACATCACCAAGTGCAATGCAACGGTTGGATGCAGTGGTGTAAAACACGCCACCACTGGACTCTGGAGCAGTGGAGACCTTCTCTGGAGTGACGAATGGTGCTTCTCCATCTGTCAATCTGATGGACCAATCTGGGTTTGGTGGTTGCCAGGACAACGGTTCTTGTCTGACTGCATTGTGCCAAGTGTAAAGTTTGGTGGAGGGGGGATGATGGTGTGGTGTTGTTGTCCAGGAGCTGGACTTGGCCTCTTAGTTCCAGTGAGAGGAACTCTGAATGCTTCAGCAGACCAGGAACTTTTGGACAATTCCAGCTCCCAACTTTGTGGGAACAGTTTGGATCTGGTCCCTTCCTCTTCAACATGACTGTGCACCAGAGCACAAAGCAGGTCCATGAAGACCTGGATGACAGAGTCTGGTGTGGATGAACCTGACTGACCTGCACAGAGTCCAGACCTCAACCGATAGAACATCTTTGGGATGAATCAGAGTGGAGACTGAGAGCCAGACCTTCTGGTCCAACATCAGTGTGACCTCACAAATGTGCTTCTGGAAGAATGATCAAAAATTCCCATAAACACTCCTAAACCTTGTGGACCAACTTCCCAGAAGAGTTGAAGCCGTTAAAACTGCAAAGGTGGACCGACGTCACACTGAACCCTCTGGATCGGGAATGGGAGGTCACTTAAGTTCATATGCGAGTCGAGGCAGGTGAGGGAAGACTTTTGACCATGTGGTGTATGTAAACACACACACACACACACACACACATGTACATACGTGTGGGGTGGGGCAGAGGTCTCACAGGGGTATCAAATATGACATTAGGCGTCAAAAGGTTAAACAGATTTACTTTAATCTTCTTACTCTACTTTACTTCCTTGGAGTTTAAGGTGTCTGATCTTAAAAACTCTCAGCATAATTTCATTTTAGCTTTATCAGGTTGAAGTCGTCAAGTTGGTGTAATTATAATGAAGCCAGGCCGACTTGCACAAATGTTTTAAATACATTACCATCACCTTCATAAACAGTTATCAAGGCGAGAGCAGAGAGCACACATGCTCGGCTGTTCTTCTCAAATGTCTGCAGGTGGAGGAAGGACGAGGAACAATGAGCAGCTTACACGCCGCGACCATCAGGTCCTTACTGCTGAAAGAGACGTCCAGAGACGCTGCGGTGTCCCGAGTATGTGCGCCAAACCTGCTCAGGTCACTGACGTCCACTTCGAAAACTTCATTCACACTATTTAAATACTACAATGCATCACGCGGCCGTCCAGAAACGAGAAGAGAGCGTTTCTGGTTCTGCACCTGTCCGCTCTCCGTGAGGCGCAGGCGTGCAGGCTCCCAGGTTTCCGGACCGTCTGGTCCTGCACCTCCTCCGTCCTCTGCTCAGGTCGCCGCTTCAGACACAAAGGTGCAAACACTTTACTCCAAAAGCTGCGCCGTCAGGAAACAGTGGTTTGGAAAAAGAGGAGAAAAGCCCAACGCCGCTGGCGGGAATGTCTGGATTCACAGAGGCTCGTCATCACCATCACGTCCGCGCGAGTCACGCCGCGGGAAGCAGATGCGTTTTTAAATCTGACCATTTCCGAACAAGTCGTCACGTCCAGCAGGGAAAACCACCGTTTTACCACCTGATGAAAACGTCCACGCGCTGATTGTCGTGTTTTATACAGCAGGAAGACAAAGTGTCCTGGAATTCAGTGTTTTTTTTATTGAATTTATCCTAAAATAAGACCTGAGCTTTGAACAACGCGCTCACGCTGCTGGCAGTTACAACTGGCGTTATTTTATTCACTGAACAGACCATTAAACCAACAGATTCATTATTTCGGTGAAAGCTGACTGGAGAGAATAGTTTGCACACCTAGATTCAAGATAATTAAATGAGTTTGGAGGTACTTGTTACAACACTTTAATTTAGTTTCTCAGCAATTTGGGTGTTTGTGAAAAAGACAAAAAAGAAAGAACAGAATAAAAAAAGAAAATGATCAAACTGGGCATGTTCTATGTACGACACATTCAACTGTAGATATTTGTAACAGGACAAGAAAAGTCACGCAGATGTTTTTGACAGATGGCGTTTATTCCCACCAGGCATCTGACATTAGAATCGCTACGGTCCGACACTGGCGAAAGGCTGCTAGAACTCCAGGGAGCGGGAACATCCGGGGCGTATGACCGAAGAGCACAGTTATCAAAACAGAAGGAAAAATCTAGCAGGCCTCTAATCTCCAGCCACCTTGGTGGAGGAACGGCTCCGTCCACAGCTCCTGCGGCCGATCCCGGTCGTCCCGGCTCCGCGGTGAGGCCGCGTCAGTCAGTGGTCCCACAAGGTTCACATTCAGTCACAATGGTTTTTAAATAACAGTTTACATACATTACATGTGGATTTGAAGAATGCCTACAGCGGTGCTTTCACCAAACATTCAAACGTGACCGCAAACAACCGCGACAGACGGTCAGTCACATCAGGGAGACCAGAAGAGCCTCAACGAAGGTGCCGTGACGATCCTGGGAACCGGATGCTGGTCGATGCGGTTAGACGAACAACACTGAATCTGAAGGCTTCTCCTAAACGCATAAATATCCGCACATACTGAAGCTACGTGGACCTCGCTGGGGTCCACAACCAGGAGCCCTCTTTTACAGATGAAGAAGGTGAGCGCACACTAAAGCAGCAGGGGAACTGGACAGGAACTCAGCGGGGAAGGTTTAGTGACTTCTAACAGCATCTGTGAAGGGTGAAGACCATCTGACACCAATGACACAGACGAGAACAACAATCATCAAGGCTCAACCGCTTTCAGAAGCATTAAGTGAAACTCCAGGACCAAGTGAGTCAGGTTTTTGTTTTTTTACACAAGTGCTCAAAGGAAGAGTTCAGTAAGTTGCAAGACACTTTAGGTTAAAAGATTTACGACTATGAAGCCACAGCAAGCAAAACAAAATGACAGGAAACTCAGGGAATCCAGCGGCCTTGATTCACCTGAAGGCAGCAAAACCCTTGAAGCCGCGCAGTTACGATCCAGCTCATCCGTTTCATCCGTCGGGAACCAAAGAGTCAAGCTCCCGAAGCACTAACAGACCTGCACGCTGTCACTTCTACTCGTTTGTTTCCAACAGATGAAGCAAACGAGATGTTTGAATTCGCGAGCTTGCATTTCATGGACAGATATGAGCGCTATTGATCTTCTCGCCCAACCTTCAAAAAGAAAGCAAACGTGCAAAGTTCCCCAAGTATCAAAGTTTTGATCAAAAAGGGATCTTTGATGGAAAAAGTGCCCGGTTACACGATGACGTTTGCTCCGTCATGATCGCCGAGCAGAAGCTGCAGCAGAAACTGAGGCGAGGGGAGCGCGAAGCAGCAGACGGGAGTTGAGGACCATTTTCACTGAGTAAAGCTTCTTCTAGAACTCTCTGGGTTTAGGATCAGGAGGTAATTGGACCTGCGTTTGCTGCAGAGAAACACTCCCAACTGGGTTGTGAAGACCAGCTACCAACCCTTCAGCTACCTCATACACCGACCCAACCTGACAAACCAACGCTTTTTTCCTGGATGTTCGTGTCTCTGTCCTACACAGTGCTGATTCAACAGCACAGGTTCTATATGTTTATTCGTATGCGTTTGTGAGGACAAGTTCTCATTGTCATCAGTCTACAGCGCAACATGGAAAAAGAGAAACTTCTGCTGAAAAGCCTGAAGAAAACTACTGCGTTAGACTGTCGGCTCAGTCACGAAGGTCACATGGGACAGAGGGTTACGTGTTTCAGGTGTGTCAGACGTTTAAGTGTGTTCATTGATTCAAGTGTGTCAGGTGTTTCAGGTGCATCAGGTGTTCGTTGTGTTCAGTGTGTCAGGTGTTTGTTGTGTTCAGTGATTCAAGTGTGTCAGACGTTTCAGGTGTGTCAGGTGTGTCAGACGTTTCAGGTGTGTCAGGTGTGTCAGACGTTTCAGGTGTGTCAGGTGTGTCAGACGTTTCAGGTGTGTCAGGTGTGTCAGACGTTTCAGGTGTGTCAGGTGTTTGTTGTGTTCAGTGTTTCAGGTGTGTCAGGTGTTCATTGATTTAAGTGTGTCAGGTGTTTCAGGTGTGTCAGGTGTGTCAGGTGTGTTCAGTGTGTCAGGTGTTTGTTGTGTTCAGTGATTCAGGTGTGTCAGACGTTTCAGGTGTGTCAGGTGTGTCAGACGTTTCAGGTGTGTCAGGTGTGTCAGACGTTTCAGGTGTGTCAGGTGTGTCAGACGTTTCAGGTGTGTCAGGTGTGTCAGACGTTTCAGGTGTGTCAGGTGTGTCAGACGTGTCAGGTGTGTCAGACGTTTCAGGTGTGTCAGACGTTTCAGGTGTGTCAGGTGTTTGTTGTGTTCAGTGATTCAAGTGTGTCAGACGTGTCAGACGTGTCAGACGTTTCAGGTGTGTCAGACGTTTCAGGTGTGTCAGGTGTGTCAGACGTTTCAGGTGTGTCAGACGTTTCAGGTGTGTCAGGTGTGTCAGGTGTGTGTTGTGTTCAGTGATTCAAGTGTGTCAAATGTTTCAGGTGTGTCAGGCGTGTCAGACGTGTCAGGTGTGTGTTGTGTTCAGTGATTCAAGTGTGTCAAATGTTTCAGGTGTGTCAGGCGTGTCAGACGTGTCAGGTGTTTGTTGTGTTCAGTGATTCAAGTGTGTCAAATGTTTCAGGTGAGTCAGGTGTGTGTTGTGTTCAGTGATTCAAGTGTGTCAAATGTTTCAGGTGTGTCAAATGTTTCAGGTGTGTCAAATGTTTCAAGTGTGTCAAATGTTTCAAGTGTGTCAAATGTTTCAGGTGTGTCAAATGTTTCAGGTGTGTCAAATGTTTCAGGTGTGTCAAATGTTTCAGGTGTGTCAAATGTTTCAGGTGTGTCAAATGTTTCTGGTGTGTCAAATGTTTCAGGTGTGTCAAATGTTTCAGGTGTGTCAAATGTTTCAGGTGTGTCAAATGTTTCAAGTGTGTCAAATGTTTCAAGTGTGTCAAATGTTTCAGGTGTGTCAAATGTTTCAGGTGTGTCAAATGTTTCAGGTGTGTCAAATGTTTCAAGTGTGTCAAATGTTTCAGGTGTGTCAGGCGTGTCAGACGTGTCAGGTGTTTGTTGTGTTCAGTGATTCAAGTGTGTCAAATGTTTCAAGTGTGTCAAATGTTTCAGGTGTGTCAAATGTTTCAAGTGTGTCAAATGTTTCAAGTGTGTCAAATGTTTCAGGTGTGTCAAATGTTTCAGGTGTGTCAAATGTTTCAGGTGTGTCAAATGTTTCAGGTGTGTCAAATGTTTCTGGTGTGTCAAATGTTTCTGGTGTGTCAAATGTTTCTGGTGTGTCAAATGTTTCTGGTGTTTCTAGTGTGTCAAATGCTTCAGATGTTGCAGGTGTTTCAGGTGTGTTAAATGTTTGTTGTGTTCAGTGATTCAGGTGTGTCAGGTGTGTCAGACATTTCAGGTGTTTCAGGTGTGTCAAATGTTTCATGTATCAGGTGTTTGTTGTGTTCAGTGATTCAAGAGTGTCAAATGTTTCAGGTGTGTCAAATGTTTCAGGTGTTTCTGGTGTGTCAAATGCTTCAGATGTTGCAGGTGTTTCAGGTGTGTTAGATGTTTGTTGTGTTCAGTGATTCAGGTGTGTCAGACATTTCAGGTGTTTCAGGTGTGTCAAATGTTTCATGTATCAGGTGTTTGTTGTGTTCAGTGATTCAGGTGTTTCAGGAGTCAGAATTAAGTCAAGTTAGGGGTCAAAGTGCAGAGTGGCAGCATCAAACAGTGCCATTAACATCCTTCCAGGTTTGAAGCGAGCATCTGGCGCTGTGATCAGTTACTGGCCACCTCGTCGACGTTGTCGGCCGCCTCCAAACCGGTGTCCAGTCCACCGCGCGCTCGCCAGATCTTCACGGTACGGTCGCTGAAAAACAACATGAAAAGGTGAGAAGAGTCTTTTACTTGGTTCTACATCTACTATAGTAGTACTATTATATAGTATTATAATTGTTAACATAGTTGTGTGAAACACGTGCAGCTGTCACAAGAACCAATCAGAACAAGAGTCCAAAGTTACTTTGACTGGGTTTTTGCCGACAGTTGGGACAGAAGACCATGAGTCAGAAAATGCTTCCAAAAAGTGATTAAATAGTCCTTCAAATGAAACACACCTATCAATAAGCCCCGCCCCCTTAGTTACTTACTTAGTTAAATATGCCATGAAGGGATAAGTAGAAAACCTAAAAGTAAATCCGGTTGGAAATGAGGTAAAACTGCAGGCGAGGGTTTAACATCTTACTGTCGTCATGGTTACAGACGACAACATCCAGGATCAACACTGTTCAAGCACGGCAGGCAAACATTACATTTTTAGATATACACTTACTTTTGGAACTTGATGTACTTTTAGCTACCCAACGTTAGATGTAAAGGTATAACTGAGCATCCGGGGCTCTGTAGCTTAGTAGGCAACGTTCGCGGAGTTAAAAGTTAAAAGAGTAAAAAAAAAAAAAAAAGTAGGTGAGAATTCAGGATCTTCCGAAGTTTTTCTACGAAGCTGAAACCTACAGATGTTTGAGTTCGGATGTCTGTGCAGCTGATCCTCATCTGTGTTTCAGGGGCAGCGCTTACTGATATATCAGTTTTAATTGACCTAACAAGTATGTTATACTTGTTATTCCCATACCTAACAAGTCATTACTTGAGGGTTACTTTTACTTTTTAGTTTTCCAGTAGTGATTTCCTCTTCTATAATTACTTTTTTTACAGTCTTTCCCTCTTGGCATTGCGTTAAAGACCTGAATCCTCCAGACAAACTGAAGAAATCTTTTGCTGAGGTCTGCACACCTGCTGACGATCCCCTGATCCGTCCAATCCTGGGGAACACGGTACTGCCCCCAGGATTGTTCTCTCTAGGCCGTGAGGCAACGTGATTAAAGTTATATTTCGATGTTCGTCTGAGGTTGTAACTGTCTTAGACAAAAGACTATTGTGTTTTTACACAAAAGATCACATTGGGATAAGAAGGAGTGCACAGTTACCATGCTGGAGCTGCACGGGCGTCACAAGTTTGATGTTTTTATAGTCAGTTTAATCTTTTTCTGGAGGGAAAAGTAAAACGTTTATAAAAAGTTATTCAAACAAAATAAATGGCTGAGAAAAGTGGGAGCTTTTCAAGTTAATGGCTACAGAAAGTGAAAAAGGCTGAGCGTGCGCACGTCTGTGCGTGCATGTGTGTGCACGTCTGTGTGCGTGTGCACGTCTGTGTGCGAGTGCACGTCTGTGTGCGAGTGCACGTCTGTGTGCGAGTGCACGTCTGTGTGCGAGTGCACGTCTGTGTGCGTGTGGCTCACTCAGAGGCGGTGAACAGGTGGCTGCTGTTGACGGCGATGCTGTTGATGGGGCTCTCGTGGCCCTTGAGCTCTCCCAGGGTCCCCAGCGTGTCCGTGTGCCAGAGCTTGAGCACCCCCCCTCTGCAGCCGCTCAGCAGGGCCGGCGAACCGGGCACGACGCCCAGGGCACATACCCAGTCACGGTGAGCGTTGGGGACTTGCTGATGAATGAAAACACCGGCGACATGATCAGCAGAATCCACTTCATGAACAGCTGCGGATTCCTAAACTCCGACTCGGGAGAAACGACGACGCAAACACTCCCGCAGCAGCAACGGGAAGCTAAACTCTCTCCGAGGTCTCTGAGCTTTTGGATCGACCACGTCTTCAACACGTGAAAGCAACGTTGTGTGTTGAAACGCCTCGAAAAGCAAAAGGCATACACGTCACATCGAGTCCTAATGAGTGAACGGAACCACGACGGCCCTAAACATGTTACAAGGCAGAAAAGGCTTTCATGAGTTCAAGAGACGTGGAAACACATCAGGAGAGAACCTGCAGAGACATTAATACAGGTTGAAGTTGACTGACGACGTGTCCTGACACGTTCTGAGGTTTGATGCTTTAAATCAAACATCTGCTTCCATCCACTCGTGTTGCTTCCACAGTTCGACTCCCCCCAGTACCTGCAGCAGGTCTTTGCGGTCCAGGTCCCACTTCTTGATCCCGTTGTCTCGGGAACCGCTGAAGAAAATGTCGCCCTGCACCACCAGTGACTCAATGCCATCGTAATGCGGCGGCTCGTAGTTGTGGGCGGGGCCGATGCTCCCCAGAGAGCCTTCTGCCACGTCAAACAGCTGCAACGACAGGAGCCACGTTTAACCACAGTAACTACACAGCGAGGACTGTTTCCTCATGCTCGTTAGTTGCAGCTCCGCTTTTAAAATGATGGTAACAATAACTTTTATTTCAGACCTAAAATTCAAAAGTGGATGTATATGAATAAATTAAATTAACAAGAAAAGAAACAGGACAAATCTTGGATCAACAGAGGCTGCGATGTAACAGAGAAGTGGATTCTAACAGTTTCTGTTAGTGACGTCCCGATCCAGTCGTGTCATCAGAAATCTGGGTCAATCACAGGATTTCTGAATGATCGGGATCAGGTGGAAACGATAGCCTTTTTTGGTTTTTATTTCACTAAATTACATTATCTCGTTATTAATTATATACATTATTTATATAGTCTGTCAATAAGTTTACCTTTAACAACTGCAGTTCATGTCAGGCGGGGAGAAGGCGTAACCGTTTGTGAGCTGACATCCGGTTCGACAAACTAGTGACTTTGTGGCTGTATTTAGCGCCTCTGCAGACCCCCCAGTGGTTAAATCAGACGACTAGTGACAAATGTTTTCAGGCGTCACTGAAGACTTTCTTAGACTAACTGGAAGGTTCACGTCGGTCTCACTCTGCTCAGTGAGCAGCCCCTGCTACCGTGGCCCCGCCCCTTGTACCACTCTCTCAAGTTACAGAAAAGAAGGGTTGTTATTGTGACATTAAAAAAGGAAAGAATTTACAAAATAAAGTTCACTTGTTGTTCTAAACATATTTAGCGTTTTTACTCAATTTTCTTTGTTCATCTCCCCGCGACGTCTTCCATCTCCGACGATATTTCAAGTCAAATGACTTGGAAGCAAAACATATGGGCTCAGGACATTCCTATAATCCAACGTCTTGTTCCAGTTTGGGGTCGTAACAACTTCAGGTTATGATGCACATTTGTTACCGTGTGGCGCTCAGAAAGTCAACAGTTGGAGACTCACCTTGATGTAATGGTCCTTGGAGCCAGTGATCACCAGGTCCTGGTTGTTTCCGGACTGATCCACAGTCAGACACATTACTGGACCCAGGTGACCCGTGAGTTTCCCCGTCGACGCAAATCTGACAAAAAACAAAACTAAATTTGACCGACAGCCAAGAGGAGAAAGTCAAGATGCCACCTGCAGACATGAAGTTCGACTGCCAATGACGTCATCATCGTGCACAGATCTACAGGAAGACGACGTGTCTGCAGATGTTTCAGTCTCCGTTACAGCAACGTTCACGTGTAAAGCAGGTCAACAAGTGTTTTTTCTTCTTTTCCAACTCATCCGGAGTACCGGCTATCATCTGCTTTCATTACACAGAAACAGGCTTTTCATCAACGAACACCAGCTGGTTGGAGATCAAAGGTCCTTTAAGAGAAAAACTTCAGAGTGACCGCAGACGTTTCATGAAGGTGGGTGCCTGAAGTGGACGGGTTAAAGTGTCCCAGGCTTTTGTTCACGAGTGACGGAAGAACGGAGCTTGAGACCGGACGGACGGACGGACGGACGGACGGACGGACAGACGGACGCGACGTCGGCAGGGAAGCGGACTCTGTTCCGGTGTGAGGGTTGAACCCTCACCTGTGGCCGTGAGCAGACTTTATCTGGTTACCAGCAACATGTTATATCAACACTGGAAATGTTTCAAAACCACTTAAAAAAAAAAAAAAAAAAAAGAGGCGCCATTTTCACGGTAAATCTCAACAAAGTCTTGATAGCGCAGGGACCCGACGCCAGAGAAGAGGAGGAGCTAAGTGGACGGCTGGAAGAAAACACCTAAACTAAATCAGACCAAGAGCGTGAAGTGACAAACCGGACAAACTCCTCCAACGTAAGTAAATAGAAGGAAGAGGTTTACAATTCTCCACCTAAATTTTCCACTGAGGAATTTTAGAGTCAATCTCAACATTTACCAGCCAAAAGTCCTGATCATTTGTTTTCCTTTGTAAATCACGGATTACCTCCTCAGATCCCAAACCCGGACCGAGTTCCCGGCAGCAGCGTACAGGACCGTGCCGTTGGGGTTGAGAGCGATTTGGTTGATCTGGTTCTCTCCTGCAGGGATGGTGACCGTCCGGCTGGTGGTGGACGCACAAATGTCCCCGACATTAACCTGACCAGAGGACCTGGAGACGTGTGCAAGAGACAAACAAAAACATAAAAGCCGTGGCGAGGCTCTCCGGGAGCTCCAGTCACAACTCCAGTACAGGATTCAGTTACGTTGGTGTCATTTGACCTCAGGACAGAAGCTCAAACGTGGAGGAAAAATGACTCTTTATGTTAAAGATAGCTGCTTACATACGGTACATTTTAAAAGCCTGCATAAAATATGAAACTCTAAATCAGAAAAGCTGAGACAACATGGGAAATATTTAAAAAAGTATTTCTTTGCAATCAGGAAAGATAATTTTATGATTTTTCTCATCAGTTTCATTTAATTTGTTAAAGCCAGTCTAGGTCGGGGTTGGCTGGACGTCCTGGTGAGAACCCAGTTTCCTCGTTGTTCCGACACACAAGGACAAGGTCACGAGCGGGTTACGGTGTACGTCACCTCTTTAAATAAAACCATTTCTTTCACATCCTTACCAGCACTAAAATGCTCCGTACAAACTGTTTGGGACGCGTTACAGGCCTGAGATCCAAACGTGAACAAAATCAACAAATGAAGTGACACTGATGAGAAAACAAAAACAAAACGTCACTTTTTTTCGGTTCATCACTGTTAACGAATCGCTGCGTCGTGGCCGTTCGGGGGTTCTCTCGTTCCGGGTTGTGCACATGCTGCACCTCCTCGACTGAAACCAAGAGCTCGTCAGTTTTGAGTTTAGCAGTCGGGTTCAGGTTCTGCTGAATCTTAATAAAAAAGAAAGAATAATCCAGCTCACGTTAGAGTTCTGATGCACTTGGCAGAGTCCCTGATGTCCCAGACTTTGATGTAGGACGTGGAGACGGTGAAGACCAGACTGGAGCTGTAGCGGACAGACACCACGTTGTTGGGATGACCAGCCAGGGACATGATCTCCTGACCCGTCACCAGGTTCCACACCTTACAGGTCCGGTCTGCAGGAGGACACATGTGTCAGAGTCAGCATTAACCCAGGAAGTGCTGAGAGGAGGATGGGAAAGCTGTGACATCACGTCGAGCTTCACACAAACAAAACAACCTGTGTGACGCGTTTCTGCGAAAACTTCAGTCCTGTTGAGGTTTACGAAGGAGAGGAACATTTACAGGACATTTCCAGAAACCTTCCTTGGGAAGTTAAGATGTGGAATCTGGGAAATATTCCTAACTTGGATAGTTTTCATGTAAATTAACGGGAATGGTTGTGTTCATTTTTAAGACAGTTAACACAAACTTAACCCAATTTGTGGATATCTAAATGAAACGTCTGACAGGGATGCAGTGGAAAAGCTTCCTCCTCGGACGCACGTCTTCAGCCCCGTTTACGGAGGTGGGTTTTAGTGGGCGGAGTTCTGTCAAACAGCTTTGCGCTACTCGAGTCCAGGTCAGATACTCTGACCCGGATCTGTGATGTCACAGAACCCTGTAAACCTGGATAATTCACGGAATCAAAACTTCCAGATCCAATTAACACAAAACAAATTAAAACAAAACCAAAGTCAGCGTTTCCTTGCTCAATGACGTGCTCTCGGCCCCCAACACTCCTTCAACATTGATATCACTGTACCTCATTAGTACCAGCGCCTCAGTTAATCACATTCAGGGTTTTTGGTGTTTTATAACAGCTTGTCAGATGGTAATAAATTACCAGCGCTGTAACAACAAGACGCAGAGACGAGTGATGAAGGATGAGAGCGGGGAAGGGCGTTGATGCAGGGGCGACTGGTCGCTGACCTTTGGATCCAGTGAACAGGAGGTCGTCGGTGCAGTCCACGCATAAAACAGCTTTACTGTGCCCCTCCGCCACGTGGGCGCACTGCAACGCCGCCGAGCGGCTGCTCTTGGTCGATGGCACCGGGTTGATAACGCCCCTGGAAAATATACGCATAAATAAATGTTACAGTAGAGGCGTGCACCAACGCCGCGCCCATCAATCACAGCGCAGCACACGATGCACATAAATAAATCAGTACCATCCAAGCAGACGTGCAAGACAAGCAGCTAGAAAACGAAAAAAAAAAAAAAACAGAGATGATCCACAAAAAACTGAAAAGGTAAAGTGATGAAAGAATCATGACCCGAGTGACCTTTGAGCAGGAAGGAAAGAGAAGATGAGCATGAGAGGGTTTGGTTTTCACAAACTAAAACGGGATGCTGAACTACCGAGCACTGGAAACCGAAGTGACGCCTCGGCAGCACAGGAATGCTGACTGATCATGTCAGCTGGTAAACTGGACTCCGGCACTGCAACTGTCACATCGCGGCAGGAACAGAAGCAGCCTGAAGGGCTGCTGGAGATATTCAGAGTTTAAAAGGACCGGTCAAACGAGGAAGTGTTCATTAACAGAGAGGATCGCTGACGGCTCGGGATCACAGCATTAACGAGCTTAAGATGATCGATGCAAAATCCAAAACCGGATCAGTCGACCACGATAACCGCTGGTGTGGGTACGTCTTCCAGCAGTGAGGCCTGAAACATCTGCTTACAGGGCTGTGAGCCTCCTGATCAGGCTCCAAGATGTGCAAATGCAGCATCCTGTCACCGTCTAAAAAAAAGAAAAAAAAAAAGAAAAGGTGGGTTGTCCATCCATCCATCATTCATCCATCCGTCCTTCATCCGTCATCCATCCGTCCGTCCTTCATCCATCCGTCCATCCATCCATCATTCATCCATCCATCATCCATCCGTCCTTTATCCATGCGTCCATCCATCATCTATCCGTCCGTCCTTCATCCATCCATCCGTCCGTCCATCATTCATCCATCCATCCATCATTCATCCATCCATCCATCATCCATCCGTCCTTTATCCATGCATCCATCCGTCATCCATCCATCCGTCCGTCCGTCCATCAGTCATCCATTCATTCATCCGTCCTTCATCCATCCATCCGTCCATCCATCATTCATCCATCCATCCATCATTCATCCATCTGTCCATCATCCATCCGTCCTTTATCCATGCATCCATCCGTCATCCATCCGTCCATCCATCATCCATTTGTCCTTCATCCATCCATCCCTCTGTCCTTCATCCATCCTTCATCCATGCATCCATCCGTCAGTCTGTCCTTCATCCATGCATCCATCCGTCAGTCCGTCCGTCCGTCATCCATCCGTCCTTCATCCATCCATCCATCAGTCAGTCCATCCGTCCTTCATCCATCCATCCTTCATCCATCCATCCCTCTGTCCTTCATCTATCCATCCGTCCGTCATCCATCCATCCATCCATCTAGAGGGGAAGAGACAATCCAATATTTATGAGAACTGATTAGCTACTGATTTAAACATGCTCTGCCTTTAATTCATTTTTACATTTTCTGGTGAATTAAGTAGAAAGTATCTCTGAGAAGGGCTAATGAAGGACTGAATGCATAATAAGCTGGAGTTAATGTTGCCTCTCGTGCACGGCGAGCTGAAAGCACCGTATCACAGACGTTCCTGCCTTCAGGTCAGACTCTTGTTCCTTTTAAGCAGAATGGAAATGAATTTGGCTCACGAATTGTTTCACCTTCTGCAGACAATTTAACGCTGTTGATGTTAAAGCTGGAACAAAGAAACATCATGGCCTCCAGCACAGCTGTGAGAAACCTTGAAGGCGTTTTGATCCGGACTTGTCGTTTAAACAGCATATTAAACAATTTGCACATTACTCAATTACTAAATTTACAATCCAATTTAAATTTCTGTTACAAACTCCTGCTTATCTCCAGGACCTGATGCTGCTTGATTTTATACACCTGTGGTCATGGAAGTGATCGGAACACCTGATTCCCATTATTTGGATGGGTGAGCGAATACTTTTGGAAATATGGTGTATTTAGAGTCTGGTACAAAAACAGTTTGTGAATGTGAAGTAATATTAATTAGGATCATAGGTTAACATAAGCCAGCTCTGACATAAGGTTGGTGTGTCCCAGCCAGCTTCCCGGGCCTGTTCAATCCAATTGTACACATCTGTTATTGTGACTTAGAT
The DNA here is from genome assembly GCA_014839995.1 of Xenentodon cancila. Taxonomy (NCBI): domain Eukaryota; kingdom Metazoa; phylum Chordata; class Actinopteri; order Beloniformes; family Belonidae; genus Xenentodon; species Xenentodon cancila. The sequence goes on along the minus strand of CM026199.1, from coordinate 31,633,297 downwards.
GAAGATCAAATTCTTGCAGAAAACCAGTTAATCCCAATGCATTTTCTTGTCACTGTGCTGTAATTGATATGAATGTGGAACGTATAGTTTATTTACAGAACTGTGTGCAATTAAACTAGAAAAGCTCAACACTAAAACAGTGTGAGAAGGTTGCAGCTCCTCTGCAGGGTCCACTTTGCTCTAACATTGTCCGTTAATCACAAGTGACTAAAAGACCGCTGCTGCAACAGACACCTGGGATTCATGAGCCACTACAAACATTCAGATTTAAAGCCACACCATTAAACTCGAGTATCTACATGTTGTACAAGTCCACACTCCCTGACTGAACTCTTTGGTCACACGTGACAGATTTGAGTCACTAAAGCATCTTTTTCCAACTTTAATCTGCGTTTGCCATCGTAGTGTCGTACAGCTGAACACGGAGATGCGGTTGCTTGGGGACGTGGTGGGCTGCTGCTCTTCAGGTTCCTGATGACTGAGCTGTGAAGGAAGGCAGCAGCGCTGCTAATTAGGCTGCAGCTTAATTAAAGCGTGCGCTACTGCCGTTTACACTCAGCTAGCACAAGTGGGAGGACGGCATGAGGACAGAAGTCAGACGCATACGCTACGTTCATGTCATATGGGAGAACCCGGCTTCACAGCGGGAGCACTTGTTAACACCGTCTTCCGTTTATATTTCGACGGCGCTGCATGTAGCAGTTGTTTTCAGTGAAAAGCAGTAAGTCATTTTTAACGGACTTAATTTCAACTCAAAATATCCAAAGGTGACGATGGCTGATGCACAGCCTTCTTTCTTTGCATCCCATTAAAGCAACCGCATCATTACAGCATTGATGTGAAGAATGACCGTCTTAGAAGTAAAATTAAAAAGGTACATCTTGTAGTATTCCTATGCAGAAAAAAAAAAAAAGAAAAAAAAGAAAAAAGGTTTCCGGGTTGTGTGGAATGCCACCATCCGGACAGTTTTTTTCTAACACTGGCTCTCTGTGACATCACATAAGGCTGTGGATTTTATTATTTTATTGTATGGACATATTCTCCAGGCAGTGTGCAGTCATTTAAAAAGCAGACGTTTATGGATGTGCAGCAAGGAGTATTTTTCCCATCCAAGTGGTTCCTGATCTTACAAAACATTTCCTTTGGAAATGGAACTGATCCGATCCAATACCGGTCTCTGGGGCAGATGGGGTGTTATTCACCAATCTTTTTTTATTTTTTATTGGAATAACAACATCAATCAAAAATGTTGGATTCAAATTCAGACCTGCACTTGTTGACTGTTGAATTAGCTCCATTTGATTTATTTTGCTGGTAACCAGATAACGTCTGCTCCGTGACGTTATTTTTGAGTCGACGTGTTAAACGGTATGGCCTGATGGAAACGTCTCACAGCACCTCTGCAGATGTTTCTGTGGGTTCTGGTTCCAGAGGAACAAGGCTGCGCTCCGTACAAAGAAAAACCAACAGGTCACGTGACCGACTGCTTCATCTGTTGTTTTCACAGTTTATGTTGAAAATGTGTTTCGGACCAGCAGCAGGACCCGTGCACATGCATGAACCTCCAGAATTTAGCCAAGCAGAAATCACTTGAAGCAACTCTGATCTCAGAAGGAGCTTCAAGGAGCTTCTCCTTGGATTCTCAGACTAGTTTTTTTTTTTTTAATGCTCCTTTGTAAAAACAAAATAATAATTACAGGGTTTAAGAGTTCAAAGCTACTCTAGAGGTACTAAATATTACATTTAGATGGGTATTACAGTATATTACAGTTATTACAGTCTTTTAAGACAGTTACTTCACAAGCTATAATGTTCATTATACACCAGGAAAAAATAAATTCATTTTTAAAAAATTGGAAAAAAGGAAAAGCTGAAAAATTAAGATTGCCATAAAAAATGTCAGTGTTGGCCTGAGGCTGGCGGCAGTGTAAATGCCACAGTGGAGCCTGGAGGGTTTATCCAGTTTAGACTCCTGCTCGTGCGCTGGTCAAAGCACAAGTCAGTACAGCAGCAATCCCGGTTCCGTCTGAGGCGGCGCCGCGGTTTTGTCTCTCAGGCATTTACCTCAACACCCCCACAATACTGAAAACTAGCTCTGCTAGTTCCACAGAAACGAGTCCGACTGGCATCTTCTGGTTCCTCCAGCCCACGTGACTGCAGCCGTAGCCGTGGTAGTTCTGACCCCAGGCAGCGTTAGTGTCGGAGCGCCGAGGCGCTGCACTGGGACTGTTATTTCCAACTGGCAGATGACACATGCACACAGCGAGCGCGCTGGACACGTGCTCTTTAAACCGATCAAAGCCTTGAAACAGACTGGAAGAAGGTTTAGAACTGTGGCCGTGATTTCATATTTTCCCACTTATCTACAGTGTTGACATGATGAATTATCATCTTAAATGTAAAAAGCAAGGTGAACATACGGTATGTTGTAGTAATCCTGTACAGAAGCTTTCAGACAACACTTCCTTCCTCTGAGATGTCAAAGACGGCGTCTGAGGTAAGTCCAGGAGTCAACGAGACCGCTGAAGATGTCACGACATGAACTCCTCGGGTTTGATGGAGGCACATTTAACGAGACATAACTTCATCACAATAAATGAACGTTAGTTTCTATCCCATGTGATGGAAGTTCGGCAACGGAATTATACAAGTATTTATCTTACCGCCTGAATGAACTGGGGCACTGAACAGCTAGAAATCAGCACCGTTGTTTTATTTAAGACCTTTGCATTGGCAAACATCTGAAAAGTTGTCACTGGAAGCTGACGGGTTGCTTACACCTGAAAATGAGCAGGGTCAAAGGAAAACTGAGCTCACCTCTAGGAAATACTGACAAACGCGCCTCTGACCAGGAGCACTTGGCCCATCCGCCCATCAACAAGCCTCCAGGACAAATCAGAAAACACTTTGTATTTGTAGTTCAGAAATAATTAAAGGCCTTTGTAGTTATGGAGGATGCAACTCTGGAGGAACCAGTAATTACATTACCGATGGCTGAAAATGCGCCTGTGTTGCTTCAGTAGCAAAGAACCAGCTGACGTGCTTCGACTCCAAAAACTAACTCATCACAGTTACATTTCAGCAGTTGCAAACATCTGTTTACTCAAATGCATCTTCAAAATCCGTCTCAGGAGAATATACTGATCAGACACAGATGGGTAACCAGAAGTAAAACGTGGATCAGAAGTACATCAGAAGCAGAGCGACTGGTCAGCAAGTTGAACACTGAATTTGAGTCAAAACTACCAACAACTAAGAAAAGTCACCTTTTATTGCCATCATGCCTCAAAGAAGAGACAAATAGCAATAGCAGAGTTATGTAGGACAAAAATGACTTTAAATTCAGCATAGAACTTGATGGGATAAACAAGATGCAGAACATTATTGATCCAGGGTACGCCACATGCCCCTCTACAGCAGGAAATCGACAGGAGGAGTATTAGTAGAGTCCAAGTGAGGGTATTTGGCTTTTTTTTTTTTTTTTTTTTTTAGCTGTTCAGCCGCAGTGTTGGCAACAGGCTCTTACTGTTTAATCTCCTTGACCTTTGCCCTGTCAGCCGCTGCTTGTGCCTTGTCATACGTCTTCCTGCGAGAGAGCGGCGAAGGCTCCGGAGCTCGCTTCTCCACTCCGGGCAGAGTTCTGGAGCCAGAACTGAGTGTTCAGTTTGATCAAAGTATCCACAAACAACACAAAGACAGTGTACAAAATAGATCATAAAACAACAGAGGGACGAGAAACCAACACAAAATAATGTCAATGACAAACGTATGAGCATGCATGCACGCGAAAACAGTTACCTGAACGTTAAAGGCCCAACACAGGGGTGGTTCTCCGCCAGGTCCGCGTTTATTAAGCTGAGTGTCTCACTAACGTATTCAAAACTATATTCCTAAGAATCTACTGTTGGATCCCTGTCAGCCTGAGTACTCGTGAATTTGCACCGGTTAGAAGCATGGCCTTGCTAGAACGTTTGCATCTGGTGTTTGAGCTGGAATCAGGCACTTCAGGCACTAGAGGCGCTAGAGGGGCTAGATGCACTACAGGCACTACAGGCACTAGAGGGGCTAGATGCACTACAGGCGCAAGAGGCGCTAGAGGGGCTAGATGCACTACAGGCACTAGAGGCACTAGAGGGGCTAGATGCACTACAGGCGCAAGAGGCGCTAGAGGGGCTAGATGCACTACAGGCACTAGAGGCGTTCGAGGCGCTCGAGGGGTTAGATGCACTAGAGGCGCTTGAGGCACTCTGGGCACTCGAGGCGCTAGAGGGGCTAGATGCACTAGAGGCGCTTGAGGCACTCTGGGCACTCGAGGCGCTAGAGGGGCTAGATGCACTAGAGGCGCTCGAGGCACTCTGTGTGCTCGAGGGGCTAGAGGCGCTAGATGCACTAGAGGCGCTCGAGGGGCTCGAGGAGCTAGAGGTACTAGAGGGGCTAGATGCAATAGAGGCGCTCGAGGCGCAAGAGGGGCTAGAGGCACAAGAGGGGCTAGAGGCGCTAAAGGCCCTCGAGGGGCTAGATGCACTAGAGGCGCTCAAGGGCTAGAGGGGCTAGATGCACTAGAGGGGCTAGAGGGACTAGAGGGGCTATAGGCGCTAGAGGGACTAGAGGGGCTATAGGCGCTAGAGGGACTAGATGGGCTATAGGCGCTAGAGGGGCTAGAGCCGCTAGAGGGGGAGTTTTTGCTGGGAATTTAAAAAAGAAGCCACGGAGGGAAATGTTAATACTTGCCTGCATATACATGCTCACACTTTTAAAAAGACTTGGCTGCAGTAAGGTAAGGCTGTTTATAAGGATGCTCATAATTACTTGCAAAAAAAACAACAAAAAAAAACCAAAAAAAACTCAGTAAAGCAGCAAGATCCAACACACAGGAAGGAGGGAAGCAGCGGTTAATGAGTTAGTAGATGAGTGCAGGGCCTGAACTTACATGCTGCCCATTTTAGAGGAAAAGCCGGGGGACAGAGCTGTGTAATCCCTGACTGACGAGGCGGGCAAGTCCACATCTCCACCCCCTTCTGCTGCTTCAGCCAATGGCAGCATCGGAACAGAGAAGTCTGTGGGTGCGTCGGGGGCGGAGTCACTGTTCGCATACAGCAGCTCCATCTGAGTGGTGGTCCTCCTACGAGCCTGTTTGGAGAAAATATATCAGAAAGAGGTTGTGAACTTTCTGGAAACAGTTAAAAAAATTCAATTAATAGCCACAAACACAAATCCTGGATGTCCAAACAGATTTAACCACATTGGAAATTTGAACTCAGTTTTTAGGTGTGCGTTTAACCTCCCGCTCACACGAACAATCTTTCTTCAAGTCAACAACTAAAACTAAAATAAAATGACCAATTATTCAAAACAAACTGAAACTACTGACACGCTTGTTTAACTAAAACTAAACTGAAATAATCAAATACTCTGGAAGACAAAATAAAATTAGAAACTATTAAAAAGTTTTAATTCTGGTAAGCCCCGCCCTGAAAATGTAGCTGACCCCGAGTACCACAGGGACCTGAACTCGGACATCTGGAACTTTCAGCTCCACAGAAAAACCCTGGAAGTTCCTGAATCTCATCTGTGTTATGGAGTTTAGCCCGTAAACACTGCAGTTCCACCTCTGACCATCCCAGTGTCTGCCTTCACCTGTCTGTGTGGATGTCTGTTGGATATTTGCTGACATCCCGACCTGCAGTCCTCATCCCCTTGTATCACCGTCTATCCATATATCACCCATATTCACAGAAGTCTAATTGGACTACCAAGGACAGTTACTAATGTATCCTATCTTGTACCTTTGACGGTGTCTCTATGTCTCTATTCTTTCTTATTTCTTGTTCTACCCGGCTGGCCTTCGGCAGGAGGGTCCCCCCTCATGAGCCAGGTCCTGCTCAAGGTTTCTTCCCTCTTAAAGGGGAGTTTTTCCTGCCACTGTTTGGCTTAAGGTTTTTCTTCCACTAGGGGAGTTTTTACCTGCCGCTGTTTATGTAATAATTGCTCGGGGGTCATGTTCTGGGTCTCTGGAAAGCGCCTAGAGACAACTTGTGTTGTAATAGACGCTATATAAATAAAATTGAATTGAATTGAACACGGTTAAAACCGTGTCTGCCTGTGAACTGTTGCCTACTATTAAACATTATTACCAACTGTATCTACTTTAAGTTCTTCACATCCCTCCATGGTGTATTAAAGCCCATCTGAAGGCTCCTGTACCAAAGGTGGTCCTTTGTGTTCAAACTTAGTCTAAAAATCTTGGGGCAATGTTTTTAGACAAAGTGGGTTTACCATGTTGACTGTAAACTAGCTGAAATTAAATACTGACATGCTTTGTGCACCCATATATTGTTAGATGCATTTCAAAAATCAGAAGGCAGGAACGAGAAGAGTTGATTCAGTCTGGTTCAGTTTTAACGCAGCCTGAGGGTACAGAACCTGGTACTGGTACAGAACCGCTTTACAAAAACCAGGAAGGTATGATGACTGTACCTTATTCCTCGTTTTGGTCTCCCCACAAAGTTTTGCGAGGTCTGATGCCAAGGTTCTGTAGAGGGAATACAAAAATCTTTTAATGCAAATATCAAGAAAAGCACCTAATATATGCTGCCTGCGTAATTCACATGATTCAAACTCTGATTTAACATCAGCAACATGAAAAATCAATTTCACATAAAAAGTAAAACATGACATCACATCATATAAACATTAAGATAAAAACAGGAGTTATTAAATAAATATGATGCAGCACAAATCACAGAGATGCAGGATAACCCAACGTGACATCAGTTAATGTGATGATCATCGTGTACTTACGTTCCCTCTGCTGAGGGGCTCTGAGCTGACTCATCACTGCTGCTATCGTCCCCGTTTTCTGTCAAATGAGATCAGTGACTGACGTTACAGGTGAGTGATAACTGCAATCCAGAGAATATTCTTCCCTACAAATGAAGTTACTTTTGAACTTTCCAAAATGGCTCTCCAGCAAACATCTGTATGAGGGGCACATCTGAGATTTAAAGGGGATGAAAATATGGGCTCCAATATGGGCTTGTCCATTGGTTCCATATTGGCTCCAAGTGAACTGATCCATCAGTAAGCCCCGCCCCTCAGACTCAGATGAGCCAATGGCTGTTGAGTATCAGCTGTGCAGGGACCAGAAGTCACTGGAAGATCTTCACCTGCGGAGCAGGAACGGCGGGTGTTGTCATCACGACAGGAAGATGAATCTTCTGTAAACCTTCAGCTCCAACTGAACCTCATTACCAGTCGTATCCATTGTTAGATGTTGAACATATCCCTCCATCCCATCTGACTGCTCCCTGACTAAAGGTGGTCCTTTTGTGTCCAAAATATTGTCTAACATCTTAGGAGAAGGTTTTCATACAGTCACCATCAAAAAACTGTAAACAGCGCAGATAAGATGGTCTGACTTAGCAACTGTAACTAAGGGAGGCGGGACTCACTGGTAGGTTAATTGATCATTTGAGTTTGCTTGCATGGTCGGCCCACAGGGGGGCTCAGACGCCCACAGGGGGGCTCATGCCCTTTCCTCACCCATGTACCTGAGGATCTTTATGTACTACAATCCCCTCCGGGGCCCCATTGTTCAGCCCTTGTACATCAGATGGGCTCCACATGTAAATGTTGGCTGGGTCGTTAAAATTCAATTACTGCTCTTATTTTGACTTCTGTCATTTTTCATTTTTGTAACTGTTAAAAACAGATTTAGAAAATGAAGAAAAGGGGAAGCAGATGAGGCCGATGTGAGCGCAGCGCCATGCTATTTCACTGACAAACTCGGTCCTCGCTGGGCTCAGAGGGGTCAGATGCATTGAAAAGGGTCAGAAGTGGGTTATTCACACAGATGTGTGGGGAGATGAAGGAAGGGCCAACGTGAGACAACGAGGCGGACAGGTGTGAGGAATGATTAGTCCGTTGCTCCTGAGGGAGTCAGGAGACCTGGGGCGTCCAACAGAGCTAGAACATCCGTGTTGAACGGTTCCTGTGGAAGGGTCTGGGATTAGCAGGTGCTAAAGCGTTGAGGCTGCAGCACATGAGCTGGGAGGAGGACGAGGAGGATGAAGGTGTCCAGATCAGGAGGGAGGAAGGGGTCAGATGGAGGGAAGCATGACTGCACAGCGCCTCATGCACCTGCTTCAGTTAGTGGTCAGAGTGTGAAGGGAAGGAACCATGCATTCATAACAAGGATTGGACTCTTCACTTACCAGCCGGGAGGTTACCTAGCTCTGTAAAATAACCAGAAAACAAAAAGAAAAGAAAGCAATGGGGGAACCGAAAATGCAATGCACAAATTAAAACCACAGTCCCCCAAAATTGTAAAAAGTAAATAAATAAAATCAATTGAATGAAAAAAATAAATAAAATGTGCCCAGTGTAAACAGCATTCTGCCGAACAGAGTCTGGTAAAAACACCAAAACCAGAACGAGCCTCGATACACGGCGGCATTCATGAGCAACAGTTAACACTTCTTTTAATGGCATTTCTGGGTCAAAAACATCATGAAATATCATCTGATTGTTGTGGGTCTCAGCATCAGCCAAAGGCACCCTCACATGACCAACAATGTGCTATCATTTATTTAACAATTAATGATAGCAATTAATAATTACCATCATTGATAAACGGATCAGACCTCTAGAACAGCAAATATTTTAGGTTTACTGGTCTGGAGCATTCAGGTGTGTGTAAACATAATACCAAGAGGGAAAGCCATCAGCAAAGCTCAACGTTCTGGAGCTCAACGTTCTGGAGCTCAACGTTCTGGAGCTCAACGTTCTGGAGCTCAACGTTCTGGAGCTCAACGTTCTGGAGCGAGAAAGTTTATTCACATGTGGAAAACAGTCAAGACAGTGAATCTTCCCAGGAGTTCACATTCCAGCAAATTTACCCCGAGGTCAGACCGGGAACCTTCAAGGAAAAGCAAGAACACCAAAAAAAAAAAAAAAGTTTGTCTGGAAGTGTTACCAAGAATAGGCTTATTCTGTCTAAAATAAAAAAAACAAACAACATGAAACCATCAGACGTCTGGAACAAATAAACAGCCTAATAAACAAATGAGACCAAAATTGAGTTGTTTGGTCTTAATGTTCAGAACCAAGTGCAGACAAAACCAAATGGCCTTTCAGCAGAAACACCCACTGTCGAGCACGGTGGTGGAGGTGTGATGATTCGTGGTTTTAGCAGCTACAGGACCTGGACACCTTCCAGTTGATCATGAACTCCTCTGTAGACCAGAGTATTCTAGAGACAGATGTGGGTACATCTGCCTGACAGCTAAAGCTTCAGGTAGCTAAAACACGGCAATGATCTGAACCACCGCCGTACATCAACAGAATGGTTGAAAAGTTAGCGAATGAAGGTTTTGGAATGACCCGGTCAAAGACCAGACCTGACCTGACTGAATGCTGCGGTGGGACCTGAAGAGACCTGATGAACTGAAGCCAAACTCACAATGTGGCTTTTCCTGAATGTTCAGACCCCCAACAATCAGACGACTATCGTCATGTTTTTGCAGGAACCAAAAACAACCTGGGATTAAAAGAAGGGCTGCATACGTGTGCATGATGCCATGTACACTTAAATCATATACTATCGTCTCACATTTTAAGAGAGGAATTAATTATCATTTGTACAATAATGACACCAGCTTCTACTCAGCAGAAGGCAACAGGCAAGAGCATCTCAAAACGCCCCATCATGCAACCGACCGGTGCCCCAGCCCTCTTCCTGAAAAGAAAACAACACGTTTACTGACAAATATATCCAAATCATCCCATTCGCTGCCGAGACAGGAGTGAGGATTTCAGGGGCTAAACCTGGGCTCTGGTCTGTGACCGTGTCCCTCTCGGTCCAGACTGAAGGCGTTTCTACCTTGCAGAGCGTTCCCCAGCAGCGCGTCCAGCTCCGGGTTGAACTCGGCCTTCTCCTTCAGCATGTGGAACAGCAGCTGGTTCTGCGTGGCGCTGGTGATTTCCGTCTGCTTCAGCCTGCCCTCCATCACCTTCACCTGAGACTCCCGCTGAGCTGCCTGCAGGCCCTGGAGAGGCCCGACCCAAGACAACAGCAGTGGCATTCACTCTCCAGAAACAAACTGAAAGTTGGCTAAATACCGAGCCGAGTTTGGTCCCTGCCCTGCCGTGTACCCGTAAAGCGAGGCAGAGGTTGTAAGTCCTCTGTGGGGAGGAGGGTCAGTACCTTGTTGATGGCCATGGACATGAAGTGGTCCAGCAGGAAACGAGCCTCGGCCAGCGTGCAGGAACTAATCACAGCCGAAACGTCCACCGTGTCGCCTTCCTCCTGCAGGATAAAAACCTTTACGAACCAGTAACTTCACAAAGATTCACCTCGGGTTCACAGTCCAGGAACCATGCTTATTCAACTTCGTTAACCTTATCTGACCTCAGTCAGAAACAGCTTCTGACACCTCCGACCAGCTCCCGGTTCAGACACAGCTGCTTCTGGACGAGCATTAAGCTTTGGTTTCTTTTACACAGTAAAGTGTTGTTGACCTTGACCCATGACCCAGGAGTGTCAGGTAAAGGTCACATGTTAACGATGTGCATGTTTGCGTGATGAAAACCCGATGCTGTTAAGATGAAGACAGTTTACAAAAAGAAGCTCCAGATAAAATCTCAATGAAATTCAACACCTGATCTGTCCTAAAATTCATATAGTTGCATCATCAACATCAATTCAGAAAAAGTTTCTTTTTTTCTGATGTTAACGATGTTGTTTTTCTAGAAGTCTCTTGAATGCATGATGTCAACTCTGTTAAAGCGACCGTAGGACGCGGGGACATGATAAAACCGCTTCTTTTTATTTTCACATTTCTAACCCCGTCGCCCTCAGACGGCCGTCAGCTTCCTCACCTTGGTTTCCTCCATCTGCATGATGTTTGCTTGACAGTCTGCGATGCTGTCGTTTATGTAGTCGATGTTGGCCGTCAACGCGTCCACTTCCTCGCTGAGCGGAAGCGCAGTCTTCTCCGGGTCCGGCCCTTCTCGGAGCAGCCGGTCTCTCTTCCTAATAACCTTCTCCTTCCGCTTGGTCAGCTCCTCTCGTTGCTGCATGTTGAGGACGTACAGACTTGATTTGAAAGATTTCACCTCACTGATGCGACTGCGTGGAATGAGAAGGAAAGCAGAACGAGGGTGCACGGGAAGTGCGCCTGGACTTCACCTTGAGGAGGCGGTTCATGTCGGCCTCCATGTTGGAGATGGTCATCCTCTGCATGATGACGTCAGAGATCCGCCGCTCCAGAGTCTGCCACTTGTTGCGAGCGATTCTGGTCGAGTAAACGCCGGCGGTACGTCTGTAAGAAGACCTGGTCGCACGCCAGCAGCTGTCAGTGAAGCGACTGGCCGCCAACTCCCCTTCGCCTCTTTACACACATGACTAACTGGACTCACCGCATGCCGTTGGGAGCAGCACTGCTGGAGGAGTACGACCGTCCAGAGCCGGGTCTGTGAGCCGAGTCCAGCACCGGTTCTGGGAGGTTGATCTTCCTGGTCACTTTGCCAGAGGTGGGCCTAACCTGTCTCCTCAGAGCAGTCACCTGATGCACAGAAACAGCAGTGAGATGTGCTGGTGCAAGACTGGATCTGCTGGAGGGACAGTCTGCGAGATCGGATGGGATATTGTACTTTTTACTGCACTATATTTATCTGAGACCTTCGTTACTGAATACTTTTCAAATTATGACTATCCCATCCAACAATGCATCAGCTACACTCAGGTCTTCATGTTGAGGGTCATGGGGGTTTGCTGGCACCAGTCCCAGATCAGGGAAAAGGCAGGAATAAGCCCGGACCGGTCGCCGGTCCATCACACGGTCAAATTAAGACAAAATGATATAAAAGGCCTGCGATGCCGAGGTTTGTAGGAACCCCAAACTGCCAAAGCGCCATCTTTTCCAACATGAACATTTGCAGTTTTTACTTTATTCTGACACCATTTTTGAATCCTACAAGCAAACACATTATTTTAAGTGGAGATTTAACACAATCATGGGTGTGAACCTTCATATCTGCGGTTTTTGGCCCCCGTTTCCATCCAGAACCAGCTGCAGATCAACACCAAGCCGTCCCCGTACTTCTGTGTAACTGGACTGCAGCTACCATCCATTTACCCCCGTTTCTGATGCTGCTCACCTCCTCAGTCTTCCTCCTCAGAATGAGCTCCTGCTGCCTCTTCTGAGCCTCCAGCAACTTCAGTTGATGCTGAGGAAGAAATGCAGTTACAGTGTACAAAGTGATAGTTTTCACGCCGTGCTGAGACGGCATACATTTTTATTTCTATGCAGATGATACTCGCCAGATCAGACAGGCCAGCCAGCTGGAACTCTACTGATGAGTTCTAATTGCCTGCTTCTAAACTCATAAGATTCAGGTCTTTGCTTCTCTGGAATCCGAGATTTAAGATTTTAAATTGTTCTTCACACAGGGATGGGGAGGACTGCGTTGATGTTTTTACGAAGGGCCTATGGGTGGCTTTTGCAGTGGGTTTGTGCTTTATAAACACACTAGACTGGAATCGACCGCGGACTAGATCGTGGGGTACCAACTGTGACGCAACAGCGACGACGGACGTTGAACTAAGGCTCTCCTCCACACTGACCTCTTGCTTTCGTTGGTCTTTCTTCAGAGAGGCAATTTCCCGGTTCCTGCGAGACTCGTTCATCCTGTTCTTCTCCTGCTGCTCCTTCATCTGCTTCATGAGGCGGACCTAATCGATCAGATTGAACAAGAACTGATGATCTTTTGGAGGTTCTGACATAAGTAAAATCTGAGTCCTGTTTGTTATTTTCATTCGACTCATCTGGGAACACAAACAGAGCAACGACATTATTCAAATCTGTCCGACACTCGAGCAAAGGCTCCGTACCTTGGTCTTCTTCATTTCCGCCACATCCATCTGAAGCTTCTTCAGCTGCTTCTCGTACTGTGATTGGTTCTTGAGCAGGCGGGCGTGCTCCTTCTGTGCAGACTGGAGCTTCTGAAGCTCCTTGTTCATGATGCTCAACTTCTTCTCATATTCGGTCTTAATTTTGCGAGCCTTGTCCTCCGTGCCGCTTTCTACTGAACCTTTAATAGTCCAGCACAGAAAAAAGCAGACGTAAGAAGAGACAGATGCAAACATGATGAACATGTTTCCCGGTTTTCCTCAACCTCACTGCTCGGCAGATACCAATATAATTAGTCCAGTTAGCAAGTCTCTGGTGTGTGTTTAATTAGACTTTAAAACTCAGTCTCAGATTGACGTTTGATCTTTTAGTGCTGGTAAATATAAACTGTCACTGCGTCTGGACAGATCTTCTCAACAGACGGAACCGTCTGAGGAAGTCTGAGGAACCGATTTGGTCCTTCAACGCTGAAGATGAAAACATGACATCAAACATGCTGAGTGAAGGAAGTAGGACAAGAAGAACTTCGGATACACTTGTCTGCTGAGCCTCACACACCCTGACCAGATGCATGAGGTTGCAGTGCCATCTGGTGGAGGGTTTTATCTAAACTTCCAAGCACACGTTCACTGATGGGAGCGCCGGAACGCCGGAACGCTGGAACGCCGGAACGCCGTCCTCACCAGGATTCACTGGATCCCAACTAGTCTAAAGGGGCACAACTAACAGAAATATGTGGGGGAGCTGAACTTATTTAGTAGAACTTATCATCCATCCGTCCGTCCATCCTGCTGGCTTCTTAAATTACAAATAAAATGGTGTTCCTGGTCTACTGTATACAACATCTTGCCGTTACCTCTGTCCGCTCTTTAATAGTTTAGAGTTTGGTAAGTTCTACCTACGTTCTGGAGGAACGTGCAGGATGGAAAATCAACTGTTTTGTGTTAATTCCCATTGACTGCTGTATTCCCAATCCTTCTGATGGAAGGTTGAGACATTTCTGAAGCTTCCCAACCCTCAACGCCACTTGGCTGTGGGACTCTGGTCTTACTCATGTTTTGCAGGACGCGATCCCGCTCCAGTTGCGTGTCCCGGATCTTGCACTGCAGCATCATCAGCTTCTGCTCGTACTGCTGTTTGAGCGTGTGCAGACGCCGCTGGCTGTTCTCCAGCTCGTCGATGAGTTTCTGCTTGATGGCGATCTCGCAAGTGATGTTAGCCAGATCGGCCTGGAAGTTCTCTGTCAGACACATGATCAGATGAAGAATCCGTATCTACAGTGCATTACTTTGTTAGTTTCTTGACACAGTCTACTGGACATAATTTGGTTTAAATAAAACAAAGATGTAAAGGAAGATCCACATGAGTTCATGGTTGTTTTCCCAAACAAAGTGAAAAATGTGCAGCACAAACTGCTGCCGAATGCTTTAAAACCTACTGAACCACATGTGCCGTTGCGAGTCCATGCTGGAGAAGGAACTCCTCCTCGGTTGCGGTTGAAGAATCTACTCTCTTTGTTTTCTGGTGGGTTCTTTTCCTTTAGAAAACTTTAAAGTAATGGAATGACCAGATTTACAAAGCTGTTAAAGCTTTATAGTTAACCCTTTGTTGCCTCGGGCGTCCAGAACCTTCAAGTCTCAACTTTAAGACCTTTTGACATGCATGTTAATCACAGCTGCGACTGAACCCATGAATTTAAAACGTTTACTACGAGCAGAAGAGTTTGGCCGATACCTTTCTCATCCGATTCAGAATCAGAATCATCAGAGCTCTCCTCCACATCCATCTCCTCCTCCTCGTCGTCCTCCTCTTCCTCTCCGTCTTCGTGGTCACTGCCGTCTTGAACCTCCTGAAGCAACACATTCACATAAATGACCATCTGAAGGCGTGAGTCAGCGTGTACGCAGGACTTATGAGAAGGTTCGGACCATTTCAGCGTCCTCGTTGACTGGCTCCACCATTTCCTTCTCGTTGCTCTTCTCCTGCTCGTTATCAGGAACTTCCTCCTTGTTGGCACTGAAACGTAGAGAGATGATCAGCTCTGTTATCCATCACTTCACAGTTTTCTGCAGAAAGTGGTCTACAGGCGCATGTTCCCAGGTAAGAAACAGCAGCTGTGGGTGATGACGTCAGTTTCATAGTTAAAAACAGCGTAAAGCAAAGCAACCGTCATCAGGGATCTGCTGTCTTTTTGACAAACAAGCTTTTGGTTTGGATGTAAGTGGACACTAATCAGAAAAATCTAATCAGGACGTGAGCTTCAGCCAAGAGCGACATGAGCAGCCGCATTTTCACGAGCTTTTTCTGTGAAAAAGACAGTCGGGAGGCATCTCATGAGAATCTGAACAAAACTAATAAAAGTCATGAAGCATGAAGGGAAACGTGGCACAAAATAAATCAGGAAACAACCGCAAAGGTGATCACGAGGGTCCAAGCAGGCTCCCCGCCGTCCGTGGTCGGTGGCCTCAGCTGACCCCCACGAGGAAACTCAACCCCACCATGTCACCAGAACAAACACCAACTCGGACTCGTCTGTAGCTTTCAAACTGGTTCACAAATCTGTTGTTCCCCAAATACGTTCTCAAATACAGCAAGAACAGCGGCGACGAGGCGACACGCTTCATTTCATCTTTCTGAAGGACGTCGTTCCCAAAAAGCTCGTCGTCGTGGGACAAAACAAGCTCCCGGGACAGTGTTCCTGCACCCTGGAACATGGAGAACCCAGATACGCTCAGGGTCGGGGTCCGAGACGCCCGCGCACGTCTTTTATGCGCGTTAAACCGCCGGATGTTTGTATCCGTTTACAGAAGGCGTAGGACGTCACGTAAACGTATTTGTATGGTTTTTGTGTGATTTACCATGAACAGAATTAAACATCTGCACCGCTGCAGAGGCCTGAACCTGGCTGAGCTTATCGGTGACACTCGGAAATCTCCATCACGGCCCGGGTCGGTGGACGGAGAGTAAGGTTCCCCCAGCTTTGTGAAAACTGGTTAATGGCTCAGATTTGTTTGCTTTACTTTTACTTCAAGCTTTAAAAAGAAAATGCATAATTTTACTGGCAGGAATGGGAAAATCCGATTTGACATTTTAAGGAATCACAGGAATAAGGAACTTTTGTTGCAGCCTAGAAGGTTCTAAATCCTCATATAGCATCACCTGGAGGTCCACCAAGGTACTTAGACCGTCACAAGGTTCTTGTTCTTAATTTGCTTCACGATGCACTTTTAACCCCCATTTTGCTGTCCAGACAGTTTTAGGGATGAAAAATAATAAACCTCACAAAAACAAGAGATTTTCATCAGATTTGCTGCTTGGACCCTAAAAACAAAGACTGGAGAAGTAATTCAACCAACCAGAGTTAGTAATGTTTAGAGAGCGTCTCACAAAACCAGCTCAAAGCGGCTCAAAACAAAAAGGTTAAGAAAACATTTAATCCCGGCGGCACACAAAGAGCCACGCCGCAGGCAGTTTTACGTTGCATTTAATACTTATTACAAAGGAAAACATGGAAAAAGACGCAAGGATGTGACGCGTTTTAAATAATTCAAAAAGAAAAAAGTGTTTGATGAGAATGCAGTGCTTCTGCAGTAGCGTGGTTCACTTCAAAAACAGAAAAAACTAAAAAAAGGAATGTGCAGTAGTGGAAGTGAAGGATGGGATGGCAACAGGAGGGTGGAAGCTTAACAAACCTGACATCCTCAACCTCTTCCTCCACCTTCTCCCTCTCCTCCCTCTCTCTCTCCTCCAACAGCTGCTGGAGTCTTCAGGGAGGAGTCAAACCAGACAAGGAAGCAAGAGATGAAGGAAGAACGGAGGGAAGAACGGTCAGAGGAAGCTCGGCTCTGAGAACTCATCTTTTACACCCCAAAGTGCCCCTCGGCCCGCCTGGTCACCCACAACCATTCACCTTGTGAAATCCTCCCTGGGGAAACGGGTCTGGTACCTCGGCCACTCACAGCCATTTCCACCGGTACAGAACGTACCGAACAGACAATTAAAAATGTCATACTGACCTGTTTAAATAAAAATGAAATCAACTGCACATGAACCAGACGAGCTCAGACAAATTTTCATCCCGGACGTGAATGTCATCGCGCTCTCTGTGATTTTATAAGAAAATGACTCAACAACCTGCACCAAATCAAGAATTTGAAGCACAAGTTTTTATTTGCTCTGGGCTTTTTGGAAAACTCGATCTACAGTCTGAGAAATGTAAATACAGAATTCCAGAATTCTGGCAGGATATTTCACGCAGGAAGCACCAATGGTGGCTGCATTAACCATCTTTTTTTCTTAATATGCCCCTTTGTGTTGCCATCGTGGCCGTATGAATGTTGAGGAGGGTTTCCAGTAGCAAGGGTCCAGGCCAAAACCAAGAGGCTGGAACCGTAACCGGACCAGCGTCGCCCTCAGTCCGCTCAGTCTCCATTCATAGTGACGGACCAGGCAGGATCCACTGACTTGGCAAAACACAAACCGCTTGGTAGCGACAGTTCTTCTATTTTCATCTCATTTACCGTACAACTTTGTTTTTATCTTTCTTACTATGTAAAGCACTTTGCCTTGTTGCTGAAATGTGGTGTAAAAATAAATTTGCCTTGCCTAAGGCACAACTTGGACTGTTTGCTTACCACCAATAAATAACAGAAGAAGATGGCAAAATAGGAGGAAAAAAAGAGAAGAAACCCAACTGAGACGATGAGATGAACATTGAAGGAGCTGGTATGGTCACTGCGTTTCTGCTTGCATGCGCTGCCACGGTGCTCAGAGCCCGCCGCAGGGCTCGCCCGGAGCCGACTCGGCCCCAAGAAACGGCACGCCAACGCCAGCCTTCACCCAGCTGTCTTCAGAGCTGTGCAAGTTCGTAACCATGGCAGGGACGCCTGGACAGAATAGTCCTGAAAATCCTCCACGTAGGGCCGTGACTAATAATGGAGACTTGTGCTATGTTTGAGGCCCCGTAGAAACTACCCCAGACCCCCGATAATGGAAACCCACTATGGAAAGGTATGGACAGGTTTCGCTTTCCTCAAACACTTCAATGGTAGAACAGATTCAGTCGGGCGACTTCACTTCCGTTACCTTTTCTTCTTCTTCTTTTCTCGTTTCTTCAGCTTCGCCAGGTCTTTCTTGGCAAGTTCGATGATGTCAGAGGTCTCCTTGTCAGGGGCAAGCAAAGTGGAGGGGAAGGAGCCGGGTCCTCCGTAGAACGACTGCCGGCTGGAGGCGCGGGACAGGTTCTTCCTCAGGTTTTCATTCACAGCCTCGCTCTCCAGGAGTTTCGCCCTGGAAAAAAAAACGAGGGGCAGCGAGTGTTTTAGAGGACTCAGTCTGAAGGAGACGATCAAGACTCCACTCAAGGTCGAGTAACACAGAACGTAGCTGGTTAGTTAACAAGAATGTCCATTTGACTCAAACATACATCAGAATCAAACGATTTGGTGAATAAATGTTCAATTTGGCTGATTCTTAATCAGAAAGTTTGAGGAATCAAAGTAAAACAACTTGATCGTATTCGATTAACATGAACGAGGATCAATTTTCATCATGTGAAACAAAGCAGAAAGTCAAAGTCAGGCCACGGAGCCGGCGTTTCTCTGCGCTCAGATATTTACCGAAGGTCTTCAATCTCTTTGATGTAACTCTGGATCATGTTTCCGATTTCCTCTGTGCCTCCTTCACCTGGACGAGAAACTTCACGTTAAGCAATTAAAGACATAAACTCAGTGAAAGCATTAAGAAACAGACGATGACTATCTTGACGGCGCCGTGGCCCCACCTGCCCTGGCGAGCATCTGATTGGCCTGGTCGCTGAGCAGCTGGGTGAGTCTGGCCCGCTGGGCATCGATGGTCTCCTGCATGGCTTTGACCCTCACCCTCAGGTTGCTGTTCTCAGTCTGCAGCATGGAGTTCTCGTGGTACATGTCGCTGAAGCTCTCGACGCCGTCCTCACCCACCATGCGCTTACCCTGCAGGACGCAGCTCGTTACTATGTGTGGTACCGCTCGCTCTTCAGACTCGTACAGGAGAAACCTCTGAATCCTGCTGCGGGACTCTTCGATAAATTGTGGGTAAAAACACAACCTGGCAACTGAAAACAACCACTCCACCTCCTGAGCCCCATTTCAGCGCTTCCGGTTAACTGGATCAGTTTCCTTCGATTGTCGCTCATTCTCCTCACCGTCTTGTACTCCATCAGCTCCATCTGCAGCCGAGCAATCTCCGTCCTCAGAGCGCTGATCTGCTGGCTGGCCTTGTCCTGGTTCACCATCACTTTGTTCTTGATGTTCCTCGCCCGGTTGGCGTACTTCAGCGTGTTCAGCGTTTCCATGAAGTCGCGGTCAGATGGGCTGATGCACGCAATCATTACCGTTTGACTAAAACAGGAACGAAGAGGAGAGTTCTGCTTGATACAGATGCAAAACCGCTCGTCTTGTTGTCCAACAGCCAAAATCAATCGCCCACTAACCTGTTACCTCCCAACGAGTCCTGCAGCAGCCGGGTGAGTTTGGAGTCTCGGTAAGGCACATGTGAAGACCGCTTGCTGCGGTCGCCCAGGGCGCTGATTACATTCCCCAAAGCCAGCTGAGCGATACAGACAAGACGCAAAAGATGAATTATTTCAGAAATAAATGGCACAGTTTGTCATCAATACATTATTAAAATTCTAAGGATGTTTCTGGAAATGATGTTAAAAACTACCAGAAAGATAAATAAACAGAGGCACTAATGAAAAACAAACGTTCCCGCACCGATGATATTCAGCCACTAGATGGCAGCCTCTCTGTGTAATGAAGACAAAACTACTGGAATGAGGCTGAAGGAGGAGGAGACCCACCAGTCCACAGTTGATGGAGATGCCCTCTTTGGCTCGGTCACCCGTCGCCCCGGTCCTCTTCAGTCTCTCAGAACCAGCCAGGTCCACGAAGTGGAATTTGGCGGTCAGCGTCTCGTATTCGTCCATCTCAGAGTTTCCGTTGGAGACTCTGTTATCAGTCTCACTTTCTTGCTGAGATTTAATGACAAATGAGAAGTTACTGAGTGACGTGATCAGACATTACTTCTGTTTCAATCATGTTTCATCTCGTGTCAGTGGGTCTGGGATCTGCTCGGAAGAACCTCTCGAAGCGTGAGAGCTAGACAGGATATCCCTGGACTAGGTTCAGACCACCAACCTCAGGAGGCCACAGTGTCGACCACCAAACCCTCTGAGACACCTACTCCCACTGAAGACAGAGAATTCACTGGTTTTCTGGATTAACGTGCCATAAAATATCTGATCTTCATCAAAGTCACAACAACGACAACGTCAATGTGTTTAAGCTGATAAACAAACAAACTGCACTGACTGGACCAGGACCAGGACCAGGACCGCTCAAGGACCGTTCCAGGACCTCTCCAGGATCGCTCCAGTCGGAGTTCAGGACCGCTCCAGTCGGAGTCCAGGACCGCTCCAGTCGGAGTCCAGGACCGCTCCAGGACCGCTCCAGTCGGAGTCCAGGACCTCTCCAGGACCGCTCCAGTCGGAGTCCAGGACCGCTCCAGTACCGCTCCAGGACCTCTCCAGGACCTCTCCAGGACCGCTCCAGTCGGAGTCCAGGACCGCTCCAGGACCGCTCCAGTCGGAGTCCAGGACCTCTCCAGGACCGCTCCAGTCGGAGTCCAGGACCTCTCCAGGACCGCTCCAGTAGGAGTCCAGGACCGCTCCAGGACCGCTCCAGTCGGCGTTTACAGTAGACTCATGAGATGTTCCCAGGTCCAGTGATGTCTTCACGTCTTTGGATGCTCCTCGTCTCTTTTTTCTTTACCTCACTGAGGATTCTGTGCTGTGTCTTTGGAGTCTTCTCTGCTGGACATCCACTTTCAGGAAAAGTAACTTCAGGGCTAAACCATCTCCGTTTCTAGAGAGCTTTTCTAACTGTGGACCGATGGATGTCTGAACTCTCCAAGATGAGTTTCCATCACTTTCCAGCCGTCTGCAGATCAGCTACTGGTGATGGTTAGTCTTCAGAGATCTGCTTTCATCAGCAGATGTTTCCCTCCTGTGCTGTGAATGTTTAATGGATGTGTTTTAATTCAAGATGAGTATTTATAACTGTTTTATCAGTTTAATCAGGTGTTGTTAGTCTGTGAGTGGAACTGAGATGAAGATCAGATGGCAGTTTATGGAGAATTAAAGCAGAAAACCAGTAAATCCTGCTGCTGAAGCGGTTCCCTGGTGTAAACCTGATGCTGTTTCCTTAAACGTCATTCACAAACCCGCCAGGTCACCGAGCACTAACATTGTCGGAGGCACAGACGCGGACTTGGCACAGGTGGATGGTGAAGATGGCGTGGGACCGAGAGCTCTGGACATTCATCTGGGTGCTGGCGGTGGTGCGGGACAGAGCGCCCAGCTTCAAGCACTGCATCATCTGAGGAAGCACACAAACACCCGTTAATATCCACACGGCGCCTTGACTCACTCTGACACAAAAGAAAAATAGAAACAAACACCTTCTTAATTAACATGCGAAGCATTTGAGTAAATGAATAAATAAGTGAGGCTTAACACAGTCGGAAGCCTTTATAAAGGCCTCATCAGTGCTCTGACGTCGGATAAAGACCCTCTCCCAAATACCGGCAATATCAGTTTAATGTAGCATCAGGATGAAGTTCTCCGTCCGGCCAGCCATCCTCATGATGTAAAGAAGCAGTCTGGTTCCTCTGGATCCAACTTTCATTTCCAGGCGGTACCAACAGACGCCGTTGGAACCGTCTCCGGACGCCGTTTTGATCGTTTTGAACAGCGGCTCTCGGACGCTCCAGTACGAGTCCTCACACGAGGCCCGCCCCTGCCCCGGTGCGATTGGGTCGGTGCGTTTTGTACCGGTGGAAATGACCGTGAATGGGAGGAGTACCAGACTGAGAACTTTCCTCTAGTGGATGGCTGACCGGGCTTGAACGCTCCAACAACCTCCGCCTGTTACCTCTGCTTTGGAGGACACGGTCCGTGTGGTCACTCCGACTGTGTAGATCCCGCCGTTGGCATCTTCGTGGATTTTAATGTGCGATTTCTGCTTCATGTCTCTTGTGGAGTCAAACAGGTCCAGAACTTCCTCATTGTAAAGCTACAGGAGGTAAAGAGGACGGTGAAGCTGTCAGTCCACAGAATCATCACGTTACACAGTCAAATACAGCACGTCCCCCTGAACTAGTTCAGGGCTTTTCTCATCCAACTTATTCTACATTTCAAACCAGCAACACACTCCAAAGACGTGATGGTAGATGGCAGTTTAGTGGTTGAAAGGAGGAGAAAGACAAGAATCAATCATCTCATTTAGACCAGGTGATTAAAATGACAAAGGCAGTGTCCATGAAAGGCTCTGAGGACAAACGAAAAGGACAGAAGACTTTACTCACAAACATGTGAGAAAAATTATTGAAAAGTTGGAAAGCAATGGTCCTTAAAGAAAAAACATCCCTTAAAAAATGGATTTGCTTTTTTTGTTCTTCTACAGTGCAGAATATCATTAAACCATCCAATGGACCTGGAGGAATTCCAGTGTTTGAAGGTCCAAGAGGTCAAAACTGGATGCCCATCTAAACCTTCAGACAACGCTGCATCAAGAACCATCGATCATCAGCATCCGAGTTAACCACATGGACAAGGGTTGCCGTGGAAACCTTCTCGAGAGGCGGCGTCAACATCTCCGGGCTCGGAGGCATCAGTGGGAACGTGTTGTGTTCAGATGAACCAGTATTCCAGATCTTGGAAACACCAGGCTCAGTGATGGTCTGAGGTTTGTGTCGGCGTTCTTGGTAAAGCTCGTTTCCACCTGTATGACTTCAGCATTCGTGCAGAAAAGAGCACTGGGACGTTGGAGAAACATCTGCAGCCTTCGAGACCACATCTGCTCCTGGGACGTCCATGAGTTCTGCAACAAGGCCGCGTAAAAGCAAGAGGATACCGGTACTGGACTGACCTGCTGGAAGTAGAGATGTTGGAGAAGTTTGAACCCGAACATGTGCAACCTCGTACTGATGCACACATTACGGAGCGTTGGGAAATGGGAAAACACAACACCGGGAACTCTCGTCCTTAATTCCAGAACTACTGGAGTGTCGTTCTGGGATCGTGTTCACTTGCTGCAACTTTCGTTTTTTGTTTGCTCGTTTTTGTTCTGGGATGTATTGCAGGTCTGAAATGGAAAAGTGGATGTCTTAAACGAAATATCTTTGGCTCAAGTCCAGGTAGATTCCTCCATTTTCATGTCCTGCAGACGTTCTCTGATTTAGGAAAAAAGCCTACAAATGAAAACTGTCTCTGCATAATGAGGCTGGTGGCGTCACATACACGTGGCCATCAGACTACAGCTTTGGCGAGTTTGGGCGACGTGAGCTCGTCAGCGCCGATGATGTTGACCATCTGCTCAAATGAACACAAAACTGCCGTTTCCAGTAAGCAGAGGAGTCACATGGTTAAAACTGCACTTTCAGTTTATTCATCTGCTCCGTGTGACGGCGGCAGCCAGAGACTCGCGACCGAACTCCCACTTTCACCGTGTAGGCGCTTCATCACGACGCCATCGTTTCACGCGTCCGCTCAGCTCCATGTCCCCTCCAGGAATCTGACCCAAACAACTGTCCGTCATTCTTGTAAGCCCATCCTGACGGACACCCCTCCCCCCACCGGTCCTAATCCTCCAGTGACAGCTGCTGCAGTTCGATTGTCAGTGTGGATGTTTTCAGGATGATGGTTGCTTCTCTTGCTCGTTAAGTGAGAGGTGTTAACAATCTGAGCCTGACCCGTGACGCCTCTGTGAAGGTGTCATTTTACTCTGCTCTGCCTGGTTTGTTTTTATGAAATTAACCGTCTGCACCTCAAGGAACTGGGCGTTGATCTTGAACTCGGGCGTGGGGCGTCCCTGCTCCTGGGCGGCCTGGCGGCGCTCCTCGATGCCCTTGAAAAGGTGGTGGACGGCGCGGGGGATGATGCCCAGCTCCTCCTCTACTATGTTGACGTCGAAGCCCGTCCCCATGGTGTACGTCTTCCCCGATCCAGTCTAGATGGAGGAGAAAAACGACAAAGACATAAGTTCTATACCTGATTGAAGTCTGAAAACTCTGCTTAATGACACGTTCCCACATCAGAACCAGAAGAAGGTTCTCCGTGGAGATCTGAGCAGCACTTGGACGCGAAGGTTCTCACTCCACTTCACCCAACCTGAGCAGTGGAGGAGGTTAGAGGAGGTGTTTATGGTCCTACATCCAGGCTCCTGGTGTGTTTTCAAACCCAGACGTTCATCAACTGACCACTAGGGGCTGGATCCAGACGCCAGAATCTCCATCGACCTCCATGTCCAACTTTACAGCAGAACTAAAACACATTTACAGTCTGAAAGTTTTTTGTTTTTTTTTAAAGATTTCACATCCAAGTCAACTGTTCGGGAGTCTGATGACGAAGCTCCACGAAGCCGAGCTTCGTCCAGAGACAACCAGCCGGCCAGGACAGCTGCCCCCTCCAGCCGAGCGACCCGCCAGGTTCCTGCACCCTCCTGGGTTCACCAGCCGTCTGCATCCTCCACCCAAAAACCACAGTCAATTAACGGAGTGTCAAGGGTCCTGCTGGTGCTCCATCTAAACTCTGCTAGTCCTCGTTTCAGCAACATTTAAGATTTTGTTTTTAAGCTGTGAAAGGAAACCGGAGAACCCGGAGGGAACCCACGCAAGCACGGGGAGAACATGCAGACTCCCGCCGGCCAGGGAATCAAACCAGGAACCACCAAGCCACCGTGCTGCTCATTATTCTGCATCTCTAAACCACAAAAAATGTGGATCAAATAAAGAAAAAGACCAGTTGTGAATTTTCTGTGACTTCTCTTAGCAGACAGTTTAAACCTGACGTGTTGCAGGTTTTTCTCTTCAGTTTCTGTTATTTGTTGATATACATCCATTTATAGCTTTAAAGTCCTGCACACATTCCAACCAAAGTTGGTACGAGGACAATTTAATGCTAGTAAGAAGGTTAAATTGTTATTTTGATCAGGTGAAATCAGCAGGTTGTTGTAATGATGATTTGGTACAAAAACAGAAACTGGTTTGAAATCCAACCCAATTGAGCCGCAATTCTTTTAAAGAAAGGTGATTTTTTTTTTAACTACACAAGACGGAAACTAGGCTCAGTTTTGTCTTTTCGATACCATTTTAGTTGAATTTGTCACATTTGCTTCAAGTATTCATTTTTCCAGCCTCTCACATCGCCCTCTCCGGTTTTCCAGAGACGAGCCTCTTACATCCACTCAGCTATAAAGCCCCGTCAGCACTGCAGCTGTGAAGCCCGGGACAAAGACTTGCCTGTCCGTATGCAAACACAGTGGCGTTGTAGCCCTCGAAGCAGCCCTCGATCAGCTTCTCTGTGCAGGTGTCGTAGATGGCGTCCTGCTGGGAGTCCATGTCGAACAGATAGTCGTAGGTGAAGGCCTTGTCCTTGCCCAGGATCACCTGAGGCTCTCCGGGCATCACGTACGTGCAAATGTGGCATCCCTCGATCTTCTCCCTGGCCAGCTGAGGACGAATCCTGAAAGACAGGAACAGAGATGAGACTTTGCTGATATACAGCTGCCTGAATGTTACATACGATTCAGCATCTCCAAGATGAACAAAAAACAGAGAGGTGGTCACTAAAATACGTGTCCTCGGTAAGACGGGCCCTTACAGGGCATGACAACTGATTTGTGAGGGCCGACGTCGACGTCGTTTTTTATTTAACTGAAGAAAATTCTGGCACATCTACTCCTTAGTTTGATCAGTGTTGAATTGGACAATAGTCTCCTGGTTAGATACGTCTTGTAATACCACTTTGACCCACAAGAGGTGCACTTGGTTGCGTCTCACTTGCTATGAGCTTTCTTGTCATGTGCTGGTGCAGGTACATGGTGTCTTTAAGTGCTTTACATGTGAGAAGAATCATTTTAAATTCAACCCCAGATTTCACAGGAAGCCAACGCAGACAAACTACGATTGTAGAAATATTATCTCTACTTTATGCTATTATACGAGTTCGTCTTAGCTGCTAGAGTTGTTCCGATATGGATGCCGGCGTGCCAATCCGGCGTGCCAATCCGGCGTGCCAATGCGGCGTGCCAATCCGGCGTGCCAATCCGGCGTGCCAATCCGGCGTGCCAATCCGGCGTGCCAATCCGGCGTGCCAATCCGGCGTGCGGATGCCGGTATCGGAAACACTCAGAGACTGCTAAAAGTAACGGTATGGTATCAAGGAACATTTAAGCGCATGCTCCATCCAAGACCATGAACTTTTTAAAAACAAAACGTTTTGAGTGAAAATGTTGGATTTCACTGTGTAACTGATAATCTGTGATATTCTCGAGGCTGAAATGCGAATCTGCTCTACATTTAATATATGCCGTCTAATATTTTTATATGATTTGAGTTGAGAAAACAAGTTTCATTTCTAATATTAGATTAGAAGAAAAAAAGAATTAAAAACAACTCAGTATCAGCCAAAACCCAAAGCCCAGGTATCGGTATCGAAAGAAAACGCTGGCATCTGCAGCCTCTCTGGCAGCTGCAGATAAACAACAACAATGGAATAAATGTATTTCACTTTAACCAGTTACAGACGGTCTGCAGGTTGTTTCAGATCAAAGATTTTTACAAGAATTCAGGAACATAAAGGGTTCCTGTTCCAGGACGCTGAAGACAAGCAGCCAAAAGGTTCCTGTGGGTGGGTGGAGGTGGCGGTGGGGGCGGGGCCGACCCTTCATGTCACATTACAATCCAACTGCACGGACGAGTAGCTCAGCAAAATGCTGAAACCGCTGCATTCAGTGATAGACTGCATGATTATGGGGGTGTACAAGGACATTTGTAGGCTCCTGATCATTACCAGAACTGTCACATGGCGGGATTACTCCGCGTCTTGTGCAGAACAAAAAAAACGTTTTCTGTATTATAATAAATCAAATCTCCGTCTTTCACCCCCGGCAGATCCCTATGAACAAAACCGGCAGGTATATTAAACAGGTGGATGAAATCTATAAAACATGCTCATGGTTCCATCTTTTAATCTTTCACGTGCCACAACAGTGTCGTTTTTAGTGCAGCATCCAGCTCTGATCCCAGACTAGTTTCCAGAAATCCCGTGAGCAGGGTCACTGTGGCGCGCTTTAGTCCGTCTGTACGTCTGCGACGACGACAAAGCCGATACTCGGGACGTTGGTGATGCGGGGTTGAATGTTGGCCGGCTGAAATCTGGGAGGGATTAAATATTTAGTTTGATGTGGACATGGGGGAGGGATAAAACGGTGAAGCTGTGTGTGTTCATGCAGCTTTTATTTCTTTTGGTAAAGAAGGACAGCAAAGTCACCAGAACAGCAAAAATGTTCAACGGGTACAGTAAAAAGGAGAATTACCTTTTTATACTAATCTTACATTCAGTTTTAGAATGAATGCAGACAAAGATGATGAAAAATATCACAAAAAACAGACACAATTTCAAAATGACCCGAAACGCTAAGTTGTGGCGGTCTGAGAAGATTTAGATGTTCTCTTAAGGATCTGCTTAAAAATGGGAATCCAGAACACAACTTTTACACTTTTGACACTAAATCAAACAGTGCATCAAGATTCGGCCTCACGAGACCGTCAGAGTTCTGCATGAGCAAGTTTAAGACAAGAAATAAATAAATACGCCAGAAAAAGACCATGTTTGACTGTCTTCAAAAACAGAAGAACTCATGACAATTGTTACTCGACGTACAACGAAAGATCCATCCATCCATCCATTATCTATACCCGCTTTATCCGTTTCCGGGTCACGGGGGTCTGTCGGAGCCTATCCCGACGCATATCAGGCGAAAGGCAGGGGTACACCCTGGACAGGTCGCCAGTCTATCCAGGGCCACATACAAACAACCAATCACACTCACATTCACACCTAGGGAGAATTTATAAAGATCAATTAACCTACACTGCATGTTTTTGGACTGTGGGAGGAAGCCGGAGTACCCGGAGGAAACCCACGCAAGCACGGGGAGAACATGCAAACTCCACACAGAAAGACCCACCGGGCCGGGAATCGAACCGGGAACCTTCTTGCTGTGAGGCAACAGTGCTAACCACTAAGCCACCGTGCTGCCACAACGAAAGATGGATTCAATAATTCAAACAACTTATCTGTGGGTAAATTACATCTGCGAAACAGAACACACACCCTCCTTAATACTAAAACTCATCTGTTATTTCTCTGAACATTGTACAGTGTGACTTTTGGATAAACGCATAAATAGCAGCAACAGCTGCTTCTCTAGGATCACTGCCGATCTCTTTTCCTTTTGGCATTGTGTTAAGATGCATCTGACTGTTCCAGACCAGGAAAGCTGCTACGATGTCACCTTTTATTGAGGTCTGAGCACCTGCTGATGATCAGCTCCAGTAAACCTGATGAGCAGCAGCTGGCTGGTACTTACCCTCTGAAGAGTAAGACTTTTGTTTTTATTATGTCCTAATACATCAAACCCTCTTAAACTTCACTGTATGTTCACCTCACAAGTAAAAGCAAGTCTGCCTCGGAGTTTCCCTTTGCTTAGCTATCTAGTTAACTAGTTGTTGTTTTTTTGATAAGTTCTCATCACGTCTTCAGCTCACAAATGAGTTTGGAAGAAAAGCACCTGACAGTGAGTGTGCGGCTCTCCGGCCCGACCGGATAAGGGCCTCTTTGTGCTTCCACGTTCAGGAGAAAACAATACTGAGAGCGGATTACAGAGCAGCCATTGTCTCCTTCTGTGTGACACTGGATCCCAGCGCTGACACCAACGCCACGACTGCAGGATTACATGGCTGGATGGAGGCGAGGGACGAGAGGTGCCGTCCTGTGTGGAGGTCATGAAATGTCCACGGATAACCAGACACGTAGTTTCACGGGATTCATATGGAAATCTTTCTAAGTCTACAGATGCTGATCTGAATGCCTGCTTTGGCAATAAAATGGTGCAGTAGACTTTCTTATCACCAGCACAAAAATAGAAAAGAAGATCAAGAAATCTAAATATAAAGTATCATGTGACCGAAAAGCCGTACTAAATATTAAACCAACCAACCGCTCAGCAGGAGAGAAAACAGCAATGCAACACTAGACGTCATCAAAACGGTCCATTAGAAGTTCTCATGTGCAGCAGACAACTGCTGCTGACTTTTAACGAGACGTCAGTCACTAATGATCACAGGACCCAGTCGACAGTGTTTAACCAGCTACTTCATTTCTTGACCTCAGAAAGCGTTCTAGGAATCTAACCTCTTCAAACCACACAGGAGTGAGGCCGCAGGAGCTTGGTTTCACACCATTTAAATTACTAATTGGATTCGTAAATCCATCCCTCCCGCAGCGCTTCCACGCCTGGGAATCTGGCGACTCTTCCCAACGAAACCCCCCGATATACACAGAAGCTTACAGTCAAGCAGCACATTGACGCCACATCGGTCCCTTCCACTGCATAGGAACTGCTGGACAACCCCCCCGAGATGTCATCCAGAGGTTTCTGAGGAGAGATTATGAAACTACTTCTGCGTTTCAAAAGCGACGTCCAAGCGCTGCCTCCTCAGCCAAGTGGCTTCGGGTTTAAGCTGCCTCTGGAGCCAAATCACAGCGACCAGTACACGTGCCGTTTTTATTCTCACTAAACGGCAGAACAAAATGATAATCCAGGTTTTTATCCATCATCGACTACTCAACGCAGCGCCGAGACGTTACCTGAAGCAGCCGGTTACGCTTCAGTGTGCAGCTGAGCCCATGACTACGACTCCATCCTGCGCCCCGCGCGCTACGTCCTGCGCGCTGCGCCCCGCGCGCTACGTCCTGCGCGCTGCGCCCCGCGAGCTACCTGCTACGTTGTAATAAGATCAGTATGCACTAGTGTAGTATGAGGTTTGGAAAACACTCCCAGACTCATGTTAAAGCTCACCTTTATCAGATATAAGTAAACATGCCAGAAAGAGGCTTATGGAAGTTGAAGTCTTTCATGAACGTAACTGAGGTCAAGTTAAAGATCATGTGACTCTGGTTTCACATGGGGGTTTGAACCAGTTTAAACTGTAAAGCTCGTCTAAGTCGGTGACACCGTAGTGGTCCGAGTCCATCTCAAAAATGCGTCATGTGCCAGAGGGGTGAGGTTTGCCTTTTTTCTGAAGTCCTTCTGAAGTCCTGAACCAGTCAGATGAGCCCCACATTACAGAAAACGATCCCAGCTGTATTAACAGATCTTTGTTGTCATTTATCTTAATCTTCCCATCACTCATTTTCCCAAAAATGGCAAATCCCATCCGTCTAGTTTCACAGCAAGTTAACGCCGGTGTGCTACGCAGACTCGGATAAAGACCGTCACAGGGAGAGGACTGAGAACACAGGACATCCTGAAACGGGCGCTTCAGTCCTGCGTCAGAGCTGTGAACGGGTTTGTGTTGGCGAAGCTCCGTCTTTTGCACGTGTTTGCATTTTCAAAATGTCTGCTTTTACTTTTCAAATTATATCTGAAAAGTTTAAATTCTCGCCAACAGCCTCTCAAAGACTTATCCGCCACCCCATCTTCACCTCCACCCAACCTGCACCAGTTCACTCGCTCAGCTCAAGATTGTCTAAAACCTGCTCTGTTCTGTAAAACTGCCGTTCTGGAGACTGGAGATGTTGGTTTTGACCCTTTTGTGTGCAAAAGATAATTAAATAAATCACCAATTCAGGCCATATCGCCACGCTTTTATTTTAAAAGTACTATTATATTATTTCTTATTCAGGTGTTGCAGTCACTTTGAGCGGTTGAATTGTGTTTATACAGAGGTGTAAGATACTTTTTCCACACCAGGGTGTAACGGTAAAATCTGAGGGGCTGGAACCGTGACTGGGTCCGCCTCCTCCTCGCGTTACAGACTCGGTAGGACCTACTGACTTAGACTAGAGCGCCATACCACCTGGTGGCAGTGTTGCACCACTTTCACCATTTGCCAACCACAAAAAATAAGACGGAAAGACGACAGCAAAAAAAAAAAAAAAAAAGAAAGAAAATGAAGAAAAAAGAGGAAAACATGAAAAAAACATCCTCTTCTGCCTACAGCATATCCAGTATTTCCATGCTGCGCTGAAGTGCCTCGCCCAGTCCAGGGACGGGTTTCAGCCCTGTGACACTAACGGAAACCTGCCTAATAAAAGCAGTCGTCTGTGGTGTTCAAGACATTAGGTTACTGGCGTCATACCAAACTTTTTGGGATAAGTTTTAGGCCTGAAATAAAGACTGGATGACACCCACGACCCCCCCCCCCCCCCCCCCCCCCCAGATGGTTGTTTCTTTACAGCTGCACCCTCCAGGTTTTGGTGATGACAGGAATGAAACATTTTAAATATCTGGCTTGACAACTGCTGAGGTCGACGTGGAGAATCACCACAATAGACAACTGCACTAAAAACCCGAAGCAACGCCGCCGCACCGCACTCGCGCCAGCCGCACTCGCGCCCGCCGCACTCGCGCCCGCCGCACTCGCGCCCGCCGCACTCGCGCCCGCCGCACTCGCGCCCGCCGCACTCGCGCCGGCCCACAAAAACCAGACTTCGAAGTGCTCAGATTCATCACGGAGATCTTTGTTTTTTCAAGATTCTCTGGAAAGCAAAACCTTTTATTTCTCAGCTGCTGAACCATGACATGAAATAGGTTTTATTGTAATTTATTGACTTTGTACACAATAAACCAATCACAGAATCCAACAATCCAGTTTTGGATCTCCTCCAAGGAGGTGCAACAATCATTCTCATCAGGTCTCATGAGATCAAAACCAGGTAAAGGATTTACAGTGAACGCCCCACAGCAGTGGCAGGAGGGTCGGGGGTCTGATCAGACTGACAGCTCAGGGACTCAAACTCAAAACTGGACAAGTCTTCTGGATAGCTTGGAAAACTTTGGTTGTGAGTGAGTTGAAGACTGAACGCTGCAGCAGCAGGAACTATCCTGGTTTTACAGAGATGTTCTTGATGAAGGTATCTCACCCTGCATCAGGGAAGGGAGGTTTCTACGGTGGTTGACAGTCAAAAGAGGAAAAGAGGCAGAAATCTTTGCTCTTTTTACACATAAACACTTAAGTGTCTGCAGTATTGATGCAACCAACGTTCTTCTGCAGCTCCCTTTTTGGTGCTTTGCATAAAAAAATAAAACCTTTAATTTTAGAATTGAAAAAGTCCAATAAATGCTTTCATGCATTGTTTGTGATTTGAGTCAGTGTTCCAGTAAAATACAGCATCAGCGCGCGTGACTACAGGTCTGAAGCCCTGCGAGCAGTGCATGACACAGTAGATGGCGTTGCCGTGGCAACCAGCCACAGGGGCACCGAATTAAAGTCATAATCCGTTCCCAGCAGGATGTAATGCCGGTCCGATGTGGAGAGGAGGGGCGCCGCAGAAGAAAAAAAAAAACGCACTCAGCATCCTGCCAGCCGTCAGAGACGTGGAGATGGATTCATTTACCGCTGATCCCACCACTGAAACACCAACTACAGTCTCCCGCCTCCCTCCTGGAGAGTCAGGTCCAAGCTTCTGGATCATTTTACCTCATTCAGCTGCAGCAAAGCCTGAAAAATTATATTCAGTTACAAGACAAGCTGCCGAGTGTTATTTTTATGTTGACTCTTATTTGTTTAGAAGGTATGAACCCAATTGTCACCCAAGTGTCCTTTTCCTTCATCGGCTTCATTTCGTTTGATAATATTCATCTATTTTTGCATTTTTCAGACCTGAAACAAAGTCAAAGAGAAGTAACATGTTCTAAAACCACCATTCCTTCACTTGAATGCCTTCAGACGTCGAGGAAACTTATTGATGAAGAGTTTCAAGTGTTATTTAATTTTTATTTTTATGTCTTCAGGTG
The DNA here is from genome assembly GCA_014839995.1 of Xenentodon cancila. Classification (NCBI taxonomy): domain Eukaryota; kingdom Metazoa; phylum Chordata; class Actinopteri; order Beloniformes; family Belonidae; genus Xenentodon; species Xenentodon cancila. The sequence continues at coordinate 31,600,482 of CM026199.1, read as the reverse complement.
TGTCAAAGTCCAGCGCTGTGATATTTTTCACTTCAAAATTCTTTCCGTATTCTCTACTGGGGAAAGTCTGGGCGGCATCCGGACCAGTCCAGGACCGTCTTTCAGTCTTTGTCACGTGATTAAAAGAGATGTCGTCTTGACGGCAGATGTTGCTCTAAAATCTCACGGCGTTTGTCTAAACTGGAACACTGGTTCATCTGACAACACGCGTTTATGGTTTCTGACGGTCCAGCCCGGATTCCTCCGAGTCCAGAGATGTTGACGCCACTCAAGAACGAGGCTAGCGTGGTTTTTTTCCTAGTAGTGAGATTTCCAGTGTCATTTGTGTCCATACAAATGCCCGAACCTGAACCCTGAGGACCAGCGATCACGAGTGTCCAGGTTAGACCTGCTCCGTTGACCCTTCCACAGGACTGTATCACACATCCTCCATCCCCGCTTGCTCTCAAAGTCTCCTTGTTTCATGGATGCTGCTCTGGTGCCAAATTATAGTTAATCACATGCTGACATCACCTGACTTATGGCTTCGTTTCACTGAACTTTTCTCATAACTTCTCTGAACGTGTTGACAAGAGAAACATGACATATCGCTAAAGGATTTTAACCTTAAAACCTAAACACCACGTCCCAGCCGGCAGCCGTCACTGCGTCGACCTCAACGTGCAGGTTCAACTTCCTCTAATAAAACTGGACACGCACGCACACGCACGTGCACGCACTCAAACACAAGCAGCACTAATTTATAGACCGCTGAGCTTGCTGGACAATGTGCTTCAAAAACAATCAGGGTGGATTCGATCCCTGTGGCGGGCTGATAACGACTTTCCTGCTTCCTGCAGGTCAGAGGGCGCGGCGACGACCGCCCCCTTCATCAGCAGGGAGGGACGCGGTGGGTAACAGGAGGCGTCAGCGGGGGAGCGTCGCATGCTGACTTGCAGGAGGAAGCTGAGTTACTGTTTAGGGGGTTGTGGGCCCGCTGTTCACGTAACGGCACCTGTAGAAGCCGGCGGCGGCGTTGACGATGTGGACACGTGACCACCCTGCGCCTGTGTTTCTGGGAGTGGCTTCAACAGTTTAACGTGTTTGCACATAAAACGGAGCTTTGGCCCGTGTGAGTTTTTTGTTGAAACGGCGTCGTCCTGGAGATGTTTATCAGTTTTGGTTCCTGAAACAGTCACAGCATCCGTCTGCTGTTTGAAGAGCCGTGAAAGGTCCACATCTGGCTTCCCAACCTGCTGCCAACCAGAAACGCCCACTAGAGGCTGGACCCAGCGTGGGTCCATCTCCACCGACCTCCATGATCAAGTGTCCATCTTCACAGCAGAAATATGTCCATTGGATGTACCCCTCCCCCGGGCGGCGTCCTGCGATGAGGGTCACTGCATCTACCAGTGTCCTGGTGAGGCTGGATTCTGGACGGAAACAGCCCGAACTTTAAGTAACGCGCTTAAAATCAGGAGTCTCCAGCCTTGCTTTTGCTGAATGACGACTCCGTTTTCTCTTTTTGACTTACTGAGATCCTGGGCGGGGTCTCGGCGAGTCGGCACAGGGGAGGGAGGGTGGAATAGAGCGGTTCTACCACAGCTTCATTCCCGGTACCACACAGGTCTGTACCTTTAAGACAGACATTGTTTTGGATTCCATCTCTAATCTTTTTTTTTTTTTTTTATGTTAGCTGAGGTGCTTAAGTGCCTGCCGAGTTACCTGCACAGAAGCTGGGAATCTCCGACTCTGCCCGGAGATCCGTTCAAGGAGTGTTTCCCAACGAGGGTGGTGGGGCTCAGCAGAGGAGCTGTGAATAGTCTCAGCTCATTGTGGGGCAGCAGACCTGACCTTACGTTCCACCTATTTCACAGAGACAACGTCCTACAGCTGCAGGCCCATAAATTTGACTTTACAACTCTGCCATTTAAATGACTTTGTTGTGATAAGGTGTGAAGTTAAAGGAGGTTAGAGTCTTCCAAATGTCGAAGCCAAATGTCTGTTGTTTTGGGGCAAACAAAACAAGTTGACTGCTGTTGCCTTAATAAACTGAAGTTAAGCTCTTTTCCTCATGTTCTTTAAAGTCTTACTGAAGATACTTTCAGTCCAGCGTCACAGAAATGCAGAGTCACTTTGACAGAAGCGTCACAAAACTTTCCATTAGAATTTACAAGAATTAATGGGAATAAACTGGAAATTCCCCGATTATCCGGTAACTGAGAGGAGGTACTAATGAAACTAGGGCTGCACCTTTAACACTTTTGTTCTGCTCTCCAGTCCGAGACATTAGATTTTGAGTATCCGCTGATACAGAGTCCTGATCCGGTACTTAGGCATAAAAATGTAAAAAAAAAAGAAAAAGAAAAAGAAGCAGCTCTGTCATTTCCGTCCAACCAATCAGCCAACGAATCACCACAAACTGAACAGCAGAAGCTATTTTAGAGCTGCATTCACTGTCCACTTTAAAATATCTCTAAATTTGCAGATATTTGCACATTTTTTCTGAAATGCAGAGGAGCACATGGCAGCACAGGCTGCTTGCCGAGAAGAGCAAGGACAAAGTCTTATAAAAATAAAATACATAAACATGTATTAATTACATAATTAAAAACAAAGAAGGAAATATCGCTAGATTTGTCCCGAGTCCGGAGTCTCTAGAGGGGTGAAAAACCTCCTAAACATAGTGAAAGTGCTGAGCCGTCCACACCGACGTCACCCAACTTCCTGTTATGGAACCAGAAACTCTCCTTTCAGTTGTGTTTGATTTCATATCGTTCATAAATGCCAGTGCCGGCGTTCGCACTGCGACGTTCCTCAGCCTGAGATGCCAACTGTCCTGTGTGTTGAATCCTGGGATACGAGAGCCTGCAGAGGACGGACCTGATGCCGTTTCTCAGCCCAAAAAAACAAAGACGCAGCTGAAAGCAGATTCAGAAGAGCGTTTGAACCGAGCGTTTGTATCACTGTGATGCAACCGTCCTTCAAATGCAGCATTCGAGGGCTCCGCTCCCTGAACCGGAGCATAACTTCTACATCTGGATCATGGCTTTATATTAGTGGGAAGGGTTTTTTTTTTCTTTTACCCCTTTTCTTCTTCTAAAGAACAACGCCACAGATACCTTCTGACTCCAGGAGGAACCATTTCCAAAAGTCAGAAGTCTAACCTCACATAGGAAGTTTCTGGAAAGCTTCTGGAAAGTTCCCAGCCCTTTTCAAACCCTGTCAGAGATTTGTATCAGAGAACGTCTCAGTTTCTAGGACATTTTTCTCCAGTTTTCCCCTGCCGGTCTCACTGACCACGTGGCTTGTATGGTGACGTTCCACTGCTCCGACATACATGGAACAGTTTGTTCTGTTGTCTACAAGTTCTGCAAAAGTCTAAAGCTTGACCATGTTTACCTGTTCCCTTAACTCAGTGGAGACAGGTTCCCAGTGTCAGAGTGAATCAGGACACTGACTAATGCATCAATCGTTAGTTTATCCCAGGAAAAGAAGAGGGGCAGGATGATCCGAATATTCCAAAAACCGTGTTTGAAGATGTTCCTTTGCAGAATGTCGGACTTTTTTCTGTCTGACAACAATCATCATGTATTCAAGTTATCTTTAGTAACCGAGGTTGTCATGGTTACCAGCTGCCTTGCGAGACAGTAATTTCAGGGTAACCCAGAAATGCTTCAGGAGTCAGGCCAACGTGACATCCTTCCAGACGGAGGGCCCTTCCACGCGGAGACGACTAAGCATAGCCTTCACTTAAACTCAACTGACCCCAAAATAGAGCGCCGAGCGGCCGCAGCAATGCTGGACGACCTCAGTTATCTCTGTCACCACCTCAAGAGTCAGCACATTTCAACCAGATGCATGTGCACCCGTGCACAGAGCCTTCAGCTGCGGACTACCACATGTGGACAAGTGTCTGAGAAAGAGCAGATGTCCCTCAGCTCTTCCTCCGCCTCTCCCTGCATGCACCACTTAGGAGGCATGCAGGATAAATTGGATGTAATTATAGAGCTCACACGAACGCCTAACCCTTCCAAAAATATGCCGTTCTCTCTGTTATAACTGTCTTGGGGGGGGGGGGTCATCATTGCTATATTTTTCCCTCAGGTCTCCTGCTGCTTGATGCTGATGCCTTTTCCTCATCGTGCAGTTCTGTCCAGTTAAGGGCTCAGCTAAACTGGACAAGTCCTAAATGTGGAACCGGTGCCGCAAATAGGACGTGGACGTAACTCTGCTTCCATAATCAAACTGCCAGGGCAACGCCGCAAATAGGACTCCGATGTTGACAAATGCTCCGTCTGCAGCGTGCACTGCCACCTGGTTTTACATGTGAAGACATCATCTCTGCAGCTGATGCAGACAGATGCACAACTGTTTGTTTTTATGCACGTCCATCTGAGAAACTGCATTCAAGTCACACCGCTGGTCTGGTTTGGATGTTGATGAGATGAACAACACCAACTATCACCTCGGTGTGGTTTTTGTTTTTGATCGCCTGAAGCCGACATCATCACAGGACCACAGAAGTGTTTCAGGTGGATGAATGCCGCTCTCATTGGTCAAACATTTCATATTCAGACTAACAATGACACGGCTGAGTATCAGGCTGCCGTGACCACAAACAAATGTGTTACACTTGTTACTAACATTAAAAAAATAGATTACAATTAAACAATTAAAGGGCCCAACAGCAACAACTGCTTTAAATGGTTTGTGTTGTTACTTAAAAAAGGAATCTGACTCCAACAATACAAATATGTAAAGAATATTTCAGCAGGGAGCAAGGATGAGGTGGAAGAGTGCAATGGAGAGGAAGATCCTGACCTCAACCTGGCAGGCAGAACCCCAGCGACTCAAGTTCTTGGTTCAGGAGATCACCCACGTTCTGCCCGGTCCATCAAACCTCCACATCTGGGCAAGACCGACTCACCGGCTTGTCCACTGTTCTAGGAAAGACGACCTCACTAACTGGAGCATCCACCCAACAGTCCTGGAGGGTGGTCGCTCGCCAGAGTGGGGTGTAGGACCTGGCCATGTGTAGGGTCGACGCCACTGGGATCACTGGGATAACTGGGTCTGCCATGGTGACAGCAGAAAGACCTCCAGATGGTCTCAAGATGACCCAGTGGTGCTGGTGATTATGATTTTAGTGGCACCACTTCAGCTGCTGCTGCGTTCGCTGCCGTCAAGACCACGTCCACGGGAACGTCCTCGTGTCTAAAACCACATTCTGCAACATTACCTGCCAAACGACCGTTTACATGCTGTGAGAAGAAACATTAAAAAGGCGTAAAACTTCACGTCTCCACTTTGCTTTTGGACCCTGCAGGCCTGAAATACCAAATCTGACGTCTACTTAATAAAATGAAGCAAACAAAAGTAGAACTGCGGCATTGCAGAACATACGGTCCAGCTCCGAACCAGCTCCACATGTCAGCACACTTGTAGCCACCAAGGTGAACCTCCTAGGTGTGATGATGTGGCGATGCAACAGCACAGAGGAGACCAAACACCACTCTGGACTAAAAGACACATTCGCAGCAGCAGCTCCAGTCAGACCGGCTGGGCTCAGTGGTCGGGAACAAAGCCTGAGGTCCAGGGAGGCTTTAAGCCCGTCTGGGCTTTGTGTGTTTGCTTGGTGCTGCCATGGGTGACAAACACTAAACATCCTGCATCTGAACTCCCACTGCTCCGGTGCCAGATCTTTCCACTAGAAGGCCTACTTTTTCCTCAAATAAGTAACCTGTGATCTACAAGAATAGTCTTCGTGCTCTGGACCGGTTCTGTGACCTGCTTTCATGCAGCATTTACAATAAAAACTGCTCGTTTCGACAGGTTAAGAACAGCCAGCTGACTCCTTTGAGTACTGCCTCCAGCGTTTTCAAACCTCCGCCTCAGTCATCCCCTCGGTTGCGGGGCCTCCAGTCCCCGTGTTCACTGTAAACCCCCCACGGCTTTTGTCAGCTGTTGTCTTCTGTCGTCTGAGTCCAGGCCCGTTAAGTTATGGCAGACGCTGGCTCTAATCGTGCAGCTCATTTTAACAAGATCCTCTTCTTCTACTGTTGGCTTCGAGCTACAACCTGGGGCTTAGACTGAGCCACTTAAACCAGTTGCTGCATGCCTCCACATCATTACATTTAAGTACGCCTGAAACTTAAGCTCTAAGAGGTTTAGGGGCCTTTTTAATGTCATTATTGTTTCTGTGATGCCCTGCAGCTGATCAGCAAAAGCAACAAGTTCCTCCAGAGGAGAAGAACACAAAAAAGGGTAAACTCTCTTCATGTGATATTTTCATTTCTTCTGGGTTGCTTTACGTTTTCCTAAGAGTACTTACTGGTACCGGGGAGGGCGGGGCAGAGATCATTCCAGACACTTTTAGTCAAACAAAGCATGATACAATACACACATGCAGCACATCAAACAAACAAGAAAACAATCAGCTTTAATCCTACAAAGGCCTCTTCCACTTAAAACTCAATTCCAACACTAAAGGACTGAATGGACCTGTCGTAAAGAGAGAATGCAATATGGCAAATAAAACCAGCCACAGCAACCAGCTGCTCTGCTGGTTGCTGCAAGGCTGCTGCACAAGGATGCATTAAAGCTGCACAAGGCTGCAAGGCTGCATTATGGCTGCAAGGCTGCACAAGGCTGCAAGGATGCACAAGGCTGCAAGGATGCATTAAGGGCGCACAAGGCTGCAAGGATGCATTAAGGGCGCACAAGGCTGCAAGGATGCATTAAGGGCGCACAAGGCTGCAAGGATGCATTAAGGGCGCACAAGGCTGCAAGGATGCATTGAGGCTGCAAGGATGCATTGAGGCTGCAAGGATGCATTGAGGCTGCAAGGATGCATTGAGGCTGCCAGCTGGGCAGAGCAGGAAGATAACACGGTTTGTTGTGGTGTTGATGGTACAGACAGGTTGTTGTGACCGGCCCGGGGCTGGACTGGAAGGGTCTCGGTCTGAAGATGACCAGCCTGGAGCCACCAGCTAACACTGGCCAACATCATCTAGTCAGCCAACCAGCAGCTGGAGAGCAAAGCGGCCTTTGACCCGGCTCTTCGGGCCCGGCCCCCGGGCCCCCTCTCTTCGGCCCCGGCCCCCGCTCTTCGGCCCCGCCCCCCGGGCCCCCGCTCTTCGGCCCCGGCCCCCGGGCCCCCGCTCTTCGGCCCCGGCCCCCGTGTCCTGCATGTTTTAGACGCTGCCGACAGACCTGACTTAGTCCTTGTTTCAGCGGCGGTCGCAGCCAAAACATCATGTGATACGACAGGCCTCTTAAAACCAACCGACAGGCTTGTTCGTTCCACCTATTTGCACATTTGTGGGTCACCCAGAATTAACCCAAGCTCCTGTCACATAGCGTCACCAACAGTTTCGAGAAATGGGCTTCCAAACCTCCAGGAACTACGCCGCAACGACGACTCTGAACCGGCGGCCAAACACGAAACTTCACGTTCTGAAGCTCAGCTCTACTTCAGCCTGAACATTGGTGCCTCACCTCCAAAAATCCTATTGCAGTGCAGCGCTCTCATGTAACCCCAGGTCTCTGTGACAAATCAAAACCAGTCGCTCGCTCAGGTCTTTTCTGTGACAGAAACATACAACAGGACTGTTTCTGACTGGAAATGGCTGAAGTGGCATTGATCTGTGATCCTGCAGGCTGCGAGGCGATCAGCCGAGGCGCCAATCACCCAGATCCATCGAGCCGTTCCTGAGATACGGCCTCGATCAAGCACCCACCAGGGACTATGTCCTGGAGGTTTACCGACATAAATGGACCCAAACTGTTTTATTTTGTAGGAATTTCTATACTTGGTGGCATCCAGGTCAAATAAAACAGGTTTTATACAGCTTAGGACCCAAAAACCCTCACCAGCACGTGTGTAGACTCTAAAGTTAAATATTCAGTCAGAGACCTTCAGTTACTCTGTCCTGGTAATATTTACAGATGTGCTGCCTTCACTTTGATATCAGTTATATCCAAATACACCTCGCAGTTGATGAGATAAACTCATTTTAAATTAGATGAGTCATGTGCAGAAGCACGTGAAGCCGCATCACAGAAACAGGAGTTACTTTCACTTTGATCAACACTCCCCACCTGTCAACACCTTCAAAATTAAAGTGGCTTGTTTGTGTTGCAGTCACCCAGCAGGCAGGTTCAGCAGGTCTTCGGTTAAAAGGAGCACCTCCCTTCAGCGTGCGCCTACCACTTAATCACTTAATGCCACCACACAATGGCTAAAACACGCTTTTCATGCAAATGCACACTGCAAGCAAATTTTCGGAGCTTTGGGTTACTTAGTGGATGTTTAAGAGGACAAGAAAACTTCTGTTTGAATAATCTGGGCTCCTAAACCTTCAGTAGATCCCCCCAGTCACCAAAGTATTCCCGGTTACGGTTCTGGGATCTCAATCTAGGATCAAGCAGGATGGTTTCCAGCACACGCTGGAGTCTCCACGATGCCTTTTGTTGCCCCCCCCAAAACAAAAACACGCCCCTGCAAACGTAAGAGAGAAGCTGCAAACTACACATGACAACAGGATTTCCTTGAATGTGACGATTATAAAACTGGTTTTACAAACATCACTATATTTAGTGAGAAATCTGACTGTTGTTCTGGATAAACTGGAGAAATAAACTGCGTTTACATGATCTAGAAGGAAGGACAGAGGCTCAAACAAATGAAGAATCGTGATGCTCCTCCGTCAAGCTCCAGCGCAGGGATGATGCTTTCATCTGGGAAGCTGGGTATGTCTTAGTGGCGCAGCTCAACTTTGGTTTCATCAGTCCATGAAACCGTCTCCTGGCAGCGTAGCAGATTGTCACGGTGCTCAAACGTCAATGTTTTGTTGATTTCTTTTGAGAGGGCAGCAGTTTGCTCCTTGGTCTACACAAGTTTCTCAATGGGCCACAAATGTGAGCACGTAAAACATGCAGGACAGCGTTCCCCGAGGACCAGGCTGGAAGACCGCTGCTGCAGACCGACAGACCAAACAATCTCAGGTGACCTGGAAACCCTTTCCAGATCAACTATTCTTGATCTTCTGTCTTCAGAGGTCTCCTCTGAGCTCCTCTGATCTCCATCCAGGAGAAGTCGCTGCCTCTGGACTCCACAGGTCAAACATACAACCAATCGCGGCGATGAAGCATAGTTGCAGTTTCAAACATCAAATACAGCAAGTTTATACTTGTTTGGAAATACAGTTGTTGGATGCATTAAAAAAACAATCATTTTGTTCCTGAAAGGCGGACTGAACTTTGATCGATCAGCTGTGGCACGCTTCTCCATGCAGGGAAAAAACAACCAAAAACAGGGTCATCAGCGTTTGAGGGGCGGGTCAATTCTGCAGAAATCCTGGTTGTTTCCGATTAATGGCTCTCAAACGCCTCTACATGCGTCATCACGTTAAGCCCGCCCCCAGCTTGCCCTAAGTGGTTTGGTATGTTTTGTACCGACTGAGATGGCTGTGAACGGGAAGACGCGCCAGACCGGACTCATGAGAGAGACTCTCCGGTAGTGACTGGTTCAGACCGGCCGGGCCGGCTCCAAGCCTCACCTGTACACTCGTCATTACCTGGAGTCCAGGTGTGTGACCCGGCCTTCACTAACCAGCCGATGGAGCCACTTTCTCCTCCAGCACGGCGACTGTTTAATGGCTGTTATTGATAAGACACAAGGAATTATAATTGTGTTTTATCAGCTTAAGCACATTGTATTTGTTTCTTAATCCGACTTTGATCGATGTCAGGTAACATTTTAGGGCAAATTAATTATTATTGTTGGTATTAACATCAGTTTTATGTAAATAATAATAATAATAAATACTACTCAGTGCCTTTCACTATATGCAAACATTACAAAATGTATTCTGCAAAATTATCACAAAATATAAAAGTATGGCGAAGCAAATGACCTGCAGTCACTGACTCAGCTGCAGGGACAGAGAGCAGCAAACCTTTAACTAGGTCGTAATTAGTTTACTCAGATGGAGTTCAAATAAAACCCGTTTCTAGAGCTAACGAACCCTGGCAGGTAAATGTCTCCCTGCAAGAATAAAAGGCCCAAAATCAAACAATAAGAGGAGCCCACGTGTGCGGACGCAGCCGCGTCACTAACACAGAATGATGCTGCGTTTTGTGACCAAGTGAATGTGAGGTGGTGGTCAGCAGTCCCTCGTCTCAGGGGTTACCAGCAGATCTGTCCCGCTACAACAGAAACAAAGCGCCTGCCGGCGTCTCCGCATCCTCACCAGCTGTCTGGGAGTGGCTTCACTCTGCATCACAGCACAGCCAAACCGCACGAAACACACGGAAAAGCTGGTGTGTGGGGTTTAAAGGGACCGGGCCGGCGCTGGGTCCCGAGGGCCGAGGGCCAGAACCGAGCCGTGCACGGACGTCTACAATCAAAGCGCAGACTTTGATGAGCTGCACTGCCGCTCCACTGTCCTCTCCTTGAAAGCTGGCTGTCCGCGAAGCTCTTCCTCCATCGATTAACTGTCTCTCAGAGGAGAGGAGAGCAGAGGCCCGGCTGCAGGACCGAACACAGGCCGGCTGGCCCCATCCCGCCTCGGTCCCTGAGCCGTGGCAGCAGATAACACGCGTGCTGGGTCCGTGGATCAGACCTGGGTCCGTGGATCAGCATCTGCTGGTGATGACCCGCAGGTGTTTCCAGCCCTCGGCTCTGGCTGACAGGTGGCACCGGCCAAAATCATTTCAGTTGGATTAAAAACGGCGTTTTAAGGACTTACCTCAGCGCCACACGGACCGAGCTTTCGTCCTGCCCCGTGGTCATGACTCCTCACCGAACCGTGGTGAAAAAGGAGAAAAGGACAGGTGGCAGCTTCCCTTGTGAGGGGAAAACAAAAATGAGAAAAGAGTGCGCAGTCTCCCCGGACAGCCGACTGACCGCGCCACGGAGCCGCTCACCTCCGCTGCAGCTGCGCCATGTGGAGAAAAACAAACCCTGATTCAGAGGAAACTCAAACTCCGAGGCAGAACAATCAAACCCTGAACCAGAGAAGTTGCTGGTTCAACGCCGCGCTACCGCTGCGCGCCGCATCCGTGCGTAGCTCCGTGCGGATGCTCACGCGCACGCTGCTGCGAGGTGAGTCGTCCACCAGCTTCTGTGCACGAGGGGGAGGGGGCCGCAATGCGTCAGCAAGCCACGCCCTCTCCAGGGACGAGTGTCGGCCGGGGTGACGTCATGACGAGGGCGATACCCACCCGCTGCGCTGTGCGGGGATCCTGAGTTAATGTTCAATGTCACTGATTTAATGCGTGTTAAAGTAAAGTGTTGCAAAAGTTGCGTGGGTTCGGTGCTTTAACAACTAAAGTTTTTAGACAGATTGTCTCTTTTACTCCAACTGAAAACAAGTGTGTGACGCCGTTTTCCCTGAAATGTGTTCGTTTACACAGAAACTTGTGTCGTTTCATAATTCAACAGCTTTACACTCCTGCTGGGAATAAAAATAAAGAAATCAGAACTGTTCAGCTGAAAGACCATGACGCAATTTCACATTACAATCACTTTATAGATTTTTATTTTTTTTTGCCTCCGTCGGAACAGATCTGTGGATTCAAATGAAGTTTTTTAAATTATTCTGTTAATCTCTTTAGTCAAATTTAACATGCATAAACGTAGATAAATAGGAAAATAGGTTTCTCGGTGCCGGTGATGGAGTTCAAACATTAATCTCTGTACTTTGTTCTTCCAATCAAAATGCAAAAGGTACCATGCTGATCTGGGTCTGTGACCGGTTTCAGTCCGTTTATGTCCAATGTTTATTTCCTCTCTGTTCTCTTTTTGTTCTTTGCACATATGTTGCATATTTAGGATTTGAATGTGGGCCTCATATGCTACAAAAAGGGCTCTACACGGGTTTTTCCACAGGTTCCGCTGTGGTCCCACCTGTTTGCACCCACAGGAACTCAGGGTGGGATTTACCTGCTTTTCATGTTTTTTTAATATTGTAAGTTACTTAAACTATATTGGACCACACCATTTGCTCCTTTTCTTTTTTAGCCCATGTCCATTTAGTCCACTTGTAGCCCTCATGGGTCACATTTATCTGGCCCACGTTACATACTGAAACCACATGGGACCTGATCCAGGCCAAGCCCAGGCCCCCCCAGCACCCAAGTAGCCCACGATTAACCCAAGTTTAAAGGTATATTATATTATATATTATAAAGGTTTTAGTTATTGAACAATTATAAAAATAAAAATCAGCCAGAATATTATATCAATTATTAGCCTTAAATTTGATGTTGGGCCGCCCATAAACCAGTTTTTCTCCTACCAGGAACAGACCAGGGTGGTTAAAGCGGTCCGGATGAAACAGTGGTAGTTACTCTTATAGGATGCCATACGAGTGTTGATTCGTATAAATAATGAAGTCAAAGTGGACCTTTTTAATATCTGAAGAGAACATGATTGTTCCAAGACCGGTTGATCTGACCATGTTTCCATGTTTGGACAGTCCATCAAAATGCCTCCGAGCCCAGAGATGTCGACCCCGTCTCTGGACCTGGTTCTGGACCTGGTTGATGTAAAGCTTTTTTTTATTCCCCCAACAGTAAAGACTAAAGTGTCATTGATGAATGTAGCTCCACATCATGGTGCTTGACAGCGGTTTCCATGGTGACTCCTTGTCCCTGCGGTGAGATCAGATAACAGCTCCTGATGCAGCGTCATCTGGGATCTCGGATCCAGCTCACATTCTTATACGCACTAAAAGTGTCTTGAATGGTTTAATATTGCTCACTGTAAAAGGATAAACATTTAAACCCCTTCCAATGTTCCCTAAAGGAACATTTCCATTTCTTTCACACATTTTTCTTCCCTTGTTTGCACATATATTAATGGTTGATACCAAATTGGTAGGACCCAAAAGATATATATATATATATATATATATATATATATGCATTTTAATCTGTAGTCAAGGGTTTTTTTTTTTTTTGGTATTTGTACGTACATACCTGCATGCATATATACATATATCGACATACACACACACCTATATATACACATACACACATGCATATATATATATATATATATATATATATATATATATATATATATATATATATATATATATATACACACACACACATACATACATACACACACACACATACATGCATATACACATACTTTTTCTTTAACCTGCGTAATATCACAAAGTCTTATTTTGGGATGTGCTGCACACCTGACAGGAAAAGATGAACGTGTATCAACCAATTAGATGGAGTTAAACAACGTGAGTCTCTCGGGTTCGTGGTGTTAGCAAAAACAAAAAAATCTAATTACATTTCAACAATTATCGTCCCAACTTTTTCAGATTCGTAGTTGCATATAAAATGAACGCGCTGCGCCCGTTTCACAGCAGAGACCGTCACCCGTCGACTAAACGGACTTCCAGCGCCATCTAGCGGCTCCAGATGTCACAACACTGTTGGAGGGAGACAGAGAGCCTCGACGTCAGTCACATGTGTCAGGAAGGATATGATCACAAAAAAGGAAAACAAAGCAGCTCTGACTACACAGAAACGCCCAAGCTGATGTTTAACAACATCATAAAAATATAACGTGACGCCTACAAGAACAGCTCATGACTGATTTCTCCTGAAGCTGCTCTCCACCCGGTTATGAGACAAGAACAGGAGCAGCATTTCAAGCCCATCAGGTTACAAGAATATGAAGAATATGTCACTAACGACTAAACACAAGTCCATCTGGTGAAGCCAGGTCGAGGTGCAAACCTAAACAGCGGGATTCAGGTCGTCGCTGTGGTCAGAAATACCTTCGTATGCATGCGTTATTACCTGACATCGAAGTACACTCTCCTTGGCGACAGCTCGACTGCCCTGAAGCAGTATTTAAAAGACTGGTCCACCCAGCTCATGTAGGAGAACCACTGGAGGAGTCGAGCAATGTGCACGAGGTATTTTTGAAAATTTGTCTTGAAGGAATTTCAAGAGCCATTATCACCGTTTTTTTTAAACTACACATTGGTGAAAAACTCCATCGCTGGGGAAAGTGTGTGTGTGTGTGTGTGTGTGTGTGTGTGAGTGAGTGAGAGATGGAACATTTTACGTCCTTTATTTACAGTCAGGACAGAGAGCTGGAAGTTTTACAGGAATGGAACATGGACATTACTGCCAACGTCAATTATTTTATTTTCTAAGTAATTATGCTGTAACAGGAAAAAATCTGCAGACATTTTGTGCAATTTCAACACGCAACGGTACACACTTGATTAAACAATTTATCATAAGACCTGTAGAATTTAGCATTAAAGTAAAGCAAACAGTCGTGCTGATCTCAGCTGTAGGACCAAGGACACCAGGGCCGCTGATTACAACGGCGTCCGCTGAAGGGAGAGGAAATCTCACGTGCAGACGGCAAAGTCACCACCGCGGTCGTGTTTCACGCAGGTCCAAATGAAAAACACGAAACCCACGTTGGCCATTTCAGCAAGAATGTGTCGGCGCCGAACGTGTGGCAGAACTGGATCCCAACGTGGGTGCTGAAGGAACACCCGGTTCTGGGGGGTTTTGGAGGGGGTTGAAGTGGAGAAAGACTTGCTGGTGTTTGAGACTGTCAAAAAGGAATCATGCAGAGAGCTGAAGCTCCAGAACGGCTGCAGGAGCGGCGGGTTCGGATAAACCGTCGTTCAGGAGTGACATGATTCGTTTGTTGAGCTTTGCAAACTCAATTCCCTTTTATCTCGATGAAGAGGATGATTGGAGACCCCAGGTGAGACAAAGGCAGATGGTGCATGAGTCACCTGAGCGGGGGCGCGTACCAGGTAAAGTCAGTTCCTGGAGCGCTCAGTTGTGCTCTTGGTCACAACCACCAGAGGGCAGCACTGGTACCCGTCCTCCACAGTCTTCAAAAAGACGAGAAACCGTGCCGTCTAGTCTACATCGGACGCTTCGTTGTCAGAGTGGAGGTAGTGGCTGCCTTTTACCCGGATGTAGTGGACGTGGCGACTGTTGCTGGGAGCAGGATCCCCACAGGAGCAGAGCTGACCGGTGAACAGGTTCTCCACATCCTCCAGCTGTAAACCCTGGGTCTCGGGGAGGCAGCCCAGGACGAAGAGCAGCCCCAACACCACCAGGCCCGTGTACAAGAAGAACGCGCCTGACACACACACAGATTCACGCCGTCACCAAGACAAACTTACAACATGACAAAATCAAAACATCACAGCATTTAAAATGAAACAAAAACCCCAAACCGGTACATCTGGAAACATGACTCATCACAGACCTCAGACACATAAAACTGAGGAAACTCCGCTGAATATTTCTTGCAGGAACCCAAACATGGCACAAACTTCACCCCTGATCACGGTTGTTCTGAAAACTGCTGCTAAACTAGAAAAGGTTGATGCCGGTGGTGGTGGTCCAGATCGAGGACGTCTACGTTTGTGCCTAGATCACTGCGCTGATGTTAACGCCTAACACGCTGCGCGATGAAGCAGGGAAACATCTAAACCACTCAGGACAGCGGCCCTCCAGGACCAGAACCGTGACTCGCCTCAGACCGGGATGCGGTTTCACGAAGCCGCGTGGTGTACACTGTAACCTGACCTCCTGGTGGACTCTTACCGTAGTAGGTCAGAAACTCCGCGACATGAAGGAAAGTCAGAGACACGAGGACGTTGAAGATCCAGTTGACACCAGCTGAGCAGGCGTTTCCGGTGCTGCGCGCCCACAGCGGGTAAATCTCAGAGTTCACCGTCCACGGCATCGGGCCCATGCCTATAAAACGTGCACGAGCACAGAAAATGTTTTATGATCTATAATCTTTCACACTAGATAATTGAACTCCACATAGTTTCCAAACAACTGCTTCTCCAAGATCATTGCTTGCGTCTTCCTCTTCTGGCATTGCGTTTATAGGGCTGCAACTAACTATGTTTACCGTCGATTCGTGTATCAGTAACTGAAACGATTAACCGACTAAGAAAAAAAGAAAATAATATATTTCAGACCTGGAGCGAAGAAAGCAAGATAGAGGATGAGACCCATCAGGACAACCCAGGAGTAGGACGTAGGGCAGAAGTTGTAAGCCCAGATCGGGCCGCCAGCGGCCTCCGTCAGATTGGAACATCTGAAAAAACAAAAAGCAGATGGTTGGAAGTCCGTGGGAGTTCTCCAGCAAAAGGAGAAGTGTGTTTTCATGCTCTCGCACGTGGTGCACGTCACAGAGAAGCTTCACACGACCAGGAACACGGCCTTCCCTTACCTTCCCCAGGCGGCGTGATCGGTGGACGCCGGGTTGACAGGAACGCAGGAGGACTCGTACACGCTGGTGCCGTTTTCACGGTAGCAAAATCCACAATCTGGATCCAACATGCACAGTTCACAGGACCTGCAGGTGAGAGCGGAGGAGCTGACACACTTCAACCGCTGGTGGAGCCCTCCTCCAGCTGCAGATCTAAACGTTCACCGTGTTTCTGCATTCGTTTGCCATAAAATGTGGTCTGGTGTTCCTCTGGGTCACGATAACAGACTAACGTACTGTAGCTCAACTGAAAAGACGAACCACTGCGACATTTACTGAACATCAAACATTTACTGGAGACGCAAGTCGGTTAACAGCTGCTTGAAGGTCCTTCAGCAGCAGACGTCAACCACGTCTCCCAGCCTCGGTGGATCAGAGCGGCTCAGCGCTCACGAGGAACCACTCCTCTTTCCAGAACTACTTCCACAGCTTCTCTGTGGGGATCGGGTCTGGACCACCCCAGAAGGTGGATTTTCTGCTTTGGTGCATTTACTTCCATGTTCAAGGTTGCTGTCCTGCTGCAACATCAACTTCTCCTAAGCTTCAGCTGGTGGTCAGACACTCACGTTATCCTTCCACATGGTGGAAATTATAACATGAAAGTAAACTTTTACCTGCGAAGCCTGCAGGTTGAGTTCTGGGAGTCATCTGGGTGGAGGGTGACGGGTGGAGAGTTCTGGGCTGACAGCAGGAACCCGACAGCCAACAAGGTCAGACTGAGACTGGTTCCTGCGCGACAGGAAAACAAATACGCAGTAAAACCGGGGGAAAGAAGCACACCGATAATCCCATCAGGCACTAACGAAGTCGGCCGTCAGTCGTGTGACTCGGCCGTGACGTGCGGTCTGAACTACCGACCCAGAAGGCTGCCCAGCGTCAGCTTCCTGCGGCCCACTCTCTCCACCAGCCAGACTCCCACCAAGGTGAACACGAAGTTGGTGGCCGAAGTCGCCGCGGCCAGCCAGATCGCCTCTTTGTCGTCCTGCACCCCCGCCATCTGCAGAATGGTCGCGCTGTAGTACCTGCACGACGTCGCGACGAGCATTTCCATTAAAAAAAAGAAACAAAAGGGGTCAGCTGACCTGAACGCATCAGTGGCGTCTGGCGGGCAGCGTTATGAAGCACCAGTCAGATAAATACAGTCGTGTGCAAAAGTTCCCTTCCCCTTATTTAACTCCGGTTTTATTTGACAACCACGATAAAAGTCCTCTGATGACACTGGCTCTCTAACAGGCAAATACAACAAACCAACGGTTTATTCATTCTGACATTGAACAGAAAAGAAAAGGAAACGTGCAGGTGACACCAAGTACCTCCACCTTCAGCTGTCAGAACCCCAGCTGTTCTTCCGTGTTCTCCTGGAAACCGCCCCGGTTCCGTCTTCTTCTGACGAGACGTATTAAAGTAGATGACAGCAGGGTCTGAAGGTCTCGTTTTGTTTCTATTTCTCGTTACGCAGCTTCACCTCATCAGGTGGGACGTCCAGTCCTGAAGGACTGGAAGCACTCAGGGGTACTCGGTCATGACCACGTGACTATTTTTTGGGCTTAATTTGTGTTAAATAGCATCGCGGCACGGTGACAGACCTTATGTGACGTTGCATTTGCCTGATAGCGAGACCCACTATGATTCGCTGGTTTCTAAATCATATTTGTACACCAACCAACCCCCGCAGGATTAAACGTAGGGCTCCCAGCTTTTGCAAGTGACTGCATGTAGGAGTCGTTATTGCACCTACATGACTGTATTGATCCCAGACAGCTGCTGAAACATCTGGAGGCCACAGCCAACAATGAGCGCCCTGCGAGTCGGACCGTGGCTGAGGATGCGCCAAATGACGGCTCCTAAACGTTACAACAAAATCTTTTTACAAATATCTCCACTGTGCCACAGATAAAAGCCATTCCTTCTGCCCAGAGGCCTCTCACCTCCACCTGCCTCTTTCTCCTCCTCCTCAATGCTGGCTCTGATGGTCTCGTACTCCTCGTCAACGTTCTGGTCTCCTCGGATCCGGGTGAGTACTTGACGGGCTTCCCTGCTCCGGCCCTTTTGGAGCAGCCAGCGGGGGCTCTCCGGCAGGCAGAGGAAGCCACAGAACTGCAGCACAGCCGGCAGGACAGACAGGCCTAACATGTACCTACAGGATGGAGGAGGAGGAGGAATGAAGAGGAGCGAAGCTGCTCAGGACCCTCGGCTTTGTCTGGGTGGCAAAATGAGGACAAATACTCCAGACATTCAGGCAACAAAGAGCCACACGCGGTGCCACAAAACGTGCCATCGAAAGCGAGGACGAATACAAACAGAAAAGCTACGCACCTCCAGCCATCTTTGCTCATGTAGCTGAAAGCCCCGTCAACCACGCTGGCAATGAACTGGCCACCCGTGATGAAGAGGGAGTTGGTGGTGACCAGCTGACCTCTCCGGTGAGGCGGGGAAACCTCTGCGATGTACACGGGAACGGTCATCGAGGCAATGCCTGATGGGGAAAGGAAGTTTCAAGTCGACGTTCGCGGCTCAAACGAACACGAGTCAGTAAAATCCTGCAGAAACACGGCGCCAAGAACGAGCACGAAGCCCTTTCAGTTATCACTGCACTTATTTGTCAATAATTCTCTTAAGACAGAACACGTGTAAGGCTTAAATGTGTCTTTTTTTAAACTGAAAACACTCAAACTATGCTGGAGGGAAAACTAAGTAAACCCGATGCTCACAAAAAAACATCGTTACATGACTGAAGTTTCCCAAAAAAACAAGTAAATCAGTGTTTGGCTTCAGAAGCAGAAAATCCAGCTCCTGAACCGGGAGCAGCTCCGATCCTGAAGTCCAACCAGCTGGTAACTCCAAAGGTCGACCGACTTTCTCCTCCAGGAATGTGGATTTTACTGGATTTTAAAATGTTGTGTTATCAGCTTAAGCACTGTGAGTGCGTCTGCTACTCTAAATCAGGTGAAGATCTGGTCACATTAATGCAGTAAAGCGGTTAAACCGGAACACGGGTTCTGCAGAAGAAAGAGGGACTTTGCACCCATCAGTCAACAATTTACAGGGTTTGGTATTGAATTAAACACAACATTCACAGCAATCACTTGGACAGACAAACTAACAAAGAAGGATTACTCACCGATCCCCAAACCCACTGTGACTCTTCCGACAAGGAGGAGCACCTTGTCTGGAGCGACACTCAGCAAAACCCCCCCGACGCCGAAGATGAAGCTGGCGGCCAGGATGCAGATCCTGCGGCCGAGCCTTCCGTTCAGGAAGCCCCCGCTCAGGGCGGACAGCGCCGCCGCCCCGACGGTGCTGGAGACCAGCAGCTCCTGCCACAGGGCACTCAGGTTCATCTCCTTTTTGAGGAGCAGCATTGCCCCAGAAACCACGCCGGTGTCATACCCGAAAAGGAATCCTCCCAAGGCTGAGAAAAACGCCAGCACGTAGACGAACGCCGGTGTGGAGGCCGAGTCCTGGTCCGGGAGGGTCTCACCAGGGTCTCCGGGTGGAGGTCCAATGGGACTCCGCTCCCCATCGCCGCCAGCTCTCTGTCTCCTGCTGCCCATCGCTCGCTCACGTGCGTCGGACTGTTTTCATCGCGGCTGCAGGACACAAGAGGAAACAGGTGACCCGACTGGTGGCGGGTTCAGCCGGGAAACAGCCGGTCCGCCGACACCACCTGCTACGTAGCACCAGACCCGTTTTCTGCTTTTAAACTGGCGTCAAACTTTTGTTTACACCTCCGCTTCCGCGCTGCTGCGTTTACGTGACGTCACTAGCCCCGCCCGCGGCTGCGTTCCCGCTGCCTCTGAAATCGGAAGGCTGTCACAGCCGAGTTTAGTCGTTCATTCAGACGCCAACATCACTGCACAAACCTTCGGTGACTTCATCCTGTTTCTGTAGAGCGTTTTCTTGTACTGCACAGAACCATGTTTCAAATCTGTGCAACGAACAGACCTGCAAAGCTGCAGGGACACGCCCACCTGCCTCAGTCACACTTACTCATTTTACCTTGACAGACCTTAATCTAACCTGACGCCAACTACTACTACTTTACATCCACTCTCATCAAATCTGTCCAAACATCATCGTCTCAAGTGTCGCCGCATGAACGACATCTGAATCAACTGCTGCCGGAACCGCAGCCGGATGTCAGCGGGAGCCCGCAGACCACTGTGTAGCACAAGCCGCCTGCGGTCAGCCAAGTCTGGACCCTTCAAGACCAACTCACAGCCAGTCACGGTGGTCTGCTGGTAAATTTAACAGCACCACAAAACGTGTTCTCGTTAAAATACAAATGACAACGCTCATTTGGGCTTTGGTCACAGTTCACAAAAGTGTAAAAGTGGTAAAAGTGATTAACACGGATGCAAATAGCTGGAGACCAAAACTGTTTTTGAAACATGTTATTTCTGCTGTAGGGCCTAAAGCTGGACTTTTGAACGTGGAGATCAGCGGAGATTTACTCACTTTGGAGGGCACCCCTAGTGGTCAGCCGGGGAACTGCAATTTTTAAAACTTCCTGGATGGATACAACCGCTGCAACCAAATTCCAGTTGCAAAGTTAGAAAATTAACTCTTACCCATTCATACTAAATTCACAACAGCATGGCGTGTGGTGTTTTTCACATAAAAATAGCAGCGTAACACATCCACTGATAAGAAAACACTAAAGTGTATGTCAATAAAGAATTTTAAAAAGTGTCTGATGAACTGCGTTCAGAAACACAAACCTGTCTTGGTGGATAAAGCAAACTCCTTTTCAAGGTTGAGTTGTAACTCGTTGTGACTTCAAAGTAGTGCATTAAAAGAACTTCAACTTTCGATTTCCGAGCATAAACAAACGCACCACAAGACGAAAGGAGACTCAGCATCGTCCGGGGCTCCGGCCGGATCCTCCATAAAAGATTCAAATAAAAGATATTCATTAATTATCGGCAGGTGTGCTTGTGTTAAACCATGAACGGATATAAATTTAGTCTTTTTGTTAAATCGCCGAAAGTCCGGCGAAACGGTATTTTATCACTCTCAACTTTAAAGGTTTTAAGAATTTATCCAGTTTTCACCTATTTGAATATTCAGATTTGGGGAGTTTAATTCATGTTAATTTCTTGTTTTTACCCGGTTCCTCTGACGTACGCTGAGATGAGAGACCCTGTCTGCGCAAACTACAAGCAAAGAGAAAAATATCCTTTCTTACCTCTGAAAGTCGTCTGCAGCGGAGAACAAACCGGAAGCTTCTGCGAGGAGTCATATGACCCCGCCGACACGCAGGAAAACGCCCGTCACGGTTTTAATGAGGTTAACCTGATCACCCAGGGATTCTTGCACAACAGGCCAAACGTTGACCGACGCTATCAGTCCTGACAATTTGAATTTTGCATTGCTCAAAGCAGATGTTAAGCTTTAGTCTGAGTCAGGATCAAATCACATTTTATTGCAGCTTCTGTGCGCGAAGACTTGGAAACTCCAAAAGTGAGTCGATTTCCAATGAGCTGCATTTTAATATTCCCACCTTTACATGAAAGACACACTTGCAGCCTGGTTACAGCCTCGATGGGGCCATTTCACATCGAGGACAAGTGCACGGGGATGATCTTTATTTCAAACATTAAACCGTAAACCCGTGCATAGTTAGGGCATGCTTGTATCTTTAATCACAGCTGAAGTGCAGTCCACTTAATTTTAGGTCCTTCACATTTCCTTCCTCAAATTCACGTCTGATTTTTATTAATTCGAAATTAAACATTTAAGTTGAATTTCTTGCAAACGTGCAAGTTTATTAAGCCAGATATTCAAAGATTGCGCCGCCGCCCGCAAACGTTTACTTTAATTTCCTTAAATGGCTCCAACTCCTGTTGGTGTCCTCAAACTTTGTTGTTCAAATTGAAACGTATGTTCACAAATTTACCTTGTTTTATTATTAAAGTAAATAAAAAAAAAATTAAAAACCCAGCGGCGTCATCTTGAAATTTTGGACTTTAAAAAGTCTCCGTTTCTGACTTTTCTTTTGTAAACCAGCGGTTTCTTAAAGTTATATATTCTGGGTCTTTTCATGCAAATTTGCTCATTTACACAGACATTCTGGGGATTTCTTGTTAACTTTTAATGGAATTTCATCCCCACACGTGACAACTGCGTCAATCATCTAAACTCTGAAAACCGTTTTCACCGAATCCGGACCCGGTCCGGCGGGATGGACCCAGGCCAATGCTGAGCGTCAGTGTCCCGTTTCTCCCAGTTTGGGTTTGACACGTTTCAACGGGAAGTGTCCCACTAACAGATGGTTGAAGGGTTTGATTCCCACGCTGCACCGAGGTTTTGCAGGAACTCCCTGAAAGCCGGACGCGCCCTCTAGCGGCGGCTCCCCGTCGTGGAGCTGCTCGGTGACTTTTCCAGCCTCTTCTTCTCTAAACGGGAGGTTTTACTGACTCGAGTCATATGATGTGACCGTGGGGAAGCAGGAACTCGCCCGTAAGAAGGGAAGCGCTGGTCTTCCCCTCAGAGTCTCCAGCAGCAGACCGCGGACTCCAGAAACAGGAAGGCTTTCTCTGCCACAGGAAAGTGGTACTTGGACGGTGATGTCAAGTCGGACCGAAACTCCGCGGCTCCGACAGCTTCCTCATTCATGACAGTCAACTTTGTGATGTCGTGGCTGTGAAACGATGACTATTTGAAAATGTGCTGTTGTGATGTGAGCGGTTTCCGTGGAGGTTCGGTCTACTTTCCTGTCCACGCCGCTGCAGCGGGCAGAAGCGTGGCCGCTCGGGGCTCTCGGTCCGTTCGGATTCGGGCAGAGCTCTAACTGACCTCCATGCACGTCAAGTCCTCAGCATCAAAGCGGCTCTCCAAGACCATGGTAAACAAAGAGGAATTGGAAAAAAGGCTCAACAAACTTTTGGTGAGGCTGAAAACGCCACAAGAGGACAGGCAACTATCAACACTGATCCAAATAATCGAGGACCTGCTTTTCTTAGCGGACGCAGAAGATGGTAGGAAACACACGGTTCCCGCATGTGCATCATGCTGCTACTAAACAGGCCTGCTGCTCTCGGGGTCGTGATGCGGCTCTGGAGCTCCGCTGTCAATGAAGTACTAATTACTCAGAGCCATGACGTGATTTTACATAAAAGTACTAATTACTCAGAGCCATAACGTGATTTTACATAAAATACTAATTACTCAGAGCCATAACGTGATTTTACATAAAATACTAATTACTCAGAGCCATGACGTGGTTTTAAATAAAAGTACTAATTACTCAGAGCCATGACGTGGTTTTACATATACTAGCATGACAACAAAATATTTTATGACTTTTACATTTTTTTATAATATCAAACATTTTCAAGGAAGAAACGATCTTGGAGATTCAGAACTTTTCCAACTTCATAAACATGCAACACTGAACAACAAAGGTCAGAAACATCTGAACCGAAGACTGGCTGGATTTGTGAATCTGAAGTTCAAGTTTATTGAGCAAAATAAAAATGAAAAACAATTTGTGACTTTAAAAGAGTTATTCTGACAAAAAAGAAAAAAACAATCACTGTCATGTTGATGGTGTTTTATGTTTGCCTTGTGCACTGTGATTTTTATAAATGTAATAATTGAACATGTGAATTTAAATTTGGAGTAGAAGATAAAAAGTGCCGGAGGAGTGTTGAGCTTCAGTACACACGTAGCAGAATACAGACTGAATCCAACAACGGGTTTGCATTCCTCTCAACTTATAATTATTTTCTTCCCTTGGGTCTATATGATCATAAAGATAAAATATGTGCATTAAAAACAGAAATATAGGTGAAAATGGCATGTGTTTTGTTTAAAGGTAATTTGGTGCTTCCTGTTGCAGCAGCTGAACTGTTTGAAGACAAAGACGTCCACGTGCCCCTCATGGTGGTGCTGTCCTCCTACAGCAGCAGCAGAAGAGTCCAGCAGGTAAAACCAGATTTATTTTGATGGAACGTCAGTCCGTCAGCGTGCGTCTGCGCCTGACGGAGCGTGCTGGCCACGTCATGTGACTGCTGTGTACTGTAACTTATCAGAGGTGAGGTTGCAACGTGACACAAACCGAAAGTCAGAGAGCCAGACTGTGAATGTGCCCAGTCGTGGCAGACCCGTGGTGCTTTGACACTCGTTTCAGGTCTTTTCTGTATCAGGTCGTTCGGCTCATTGTCGTATGTTAGCGTTATCACTTCTCTTTAAGCCCTCTCGTGTCCTCGTCTTCCTACAGGTGGGCTGGTCCTTACTGTGTCAGCTGATTGAAATATGCCCCAACACGCTGCAGCAGCTGACCAGACCTCTGCAGGCCACCAGGGACTGGGAGGAGCTGGCGGTGCACCAGTAAGTGAAGCCTCGCTGATTGGTTGTGCAAACAAAAATCACACCAATATAGTTTTCCAGACTTCATAACAGCCACGACCTAAATAAAGCGTGAGGTAATTCAAGGCTGGAGTGGTTCGCAGGCGAGCGTGAATCGGCAGGGGTGAGAATCAGGGTGGAATGCCCCCGTCGGGTTTGGGGTGAGCCGCTGCCTCCAGTGGGAGGGGTTTAGGTATCTTGGGGTCTTGTTTACAAGGAGGGGAAGAATAAATTGACAGAGAAGTCAGGGAAGGGTTTGGTTTGTCTACGCTCCCTTAGGGTCATGAATTGTGGGTAGTGACCAAAAGAATTAGATTGTGAGTACAAGCAGCTGACATGAGTTTGCTCAAGGTGGCCGGACTCTCCCTTAGAGAGCGGTGGGCGGGGCTCGGAGTAGAGGTGGTGTTGGGATGCCTCCTGGACACTCCCTGGGGAGCTGTTACGGTCATGTTTGACCGGGAGGAGCCCACACAGCAGATCCGGGACACCAGGAGCTACTAAAGCTCTCCGCTGACGGGGGAAGGCCTCGGTAGTTCCCCAGTGGAGGTGCAGGAGGCGGCTGGGGAGAGGGCGGTCCGGACATACTTACCAGCCACGCCACTGCTTTGACCTGTCTTCTCTTTGAAAGGCTGTATCGTGTAGTTTATACCGGATACCCGAGATGCCAGGACACGGTTCGGTTCTGATGTCACAGCCTGACCAGTGGGCCCGCCCATCTTTTTAGATGCTGGAGGAAATTTTTAACAAGGTTCTGTCTCGATAAAAGGAGACAGGAGAACATAATTCTTACTGACGTAATGGCCCTTCGCTGACCTCTAACTGCGCGCCAGGTCCACAGAGCAGCACCGCCGCTGTGATTGGTCCACTCAGACCTCCTCCTGCCGGCGTGCGGAGCAGTTCCCAGGTGTAAACGTGATATACGAACTCTGCGTAGATGTGACGCAGGAGCATAAATCAAACTTAAAACCTTCAGCAGTTTCAGAGTTACACGACATTTAGGAATCAAGATTGAATTTAATTATCATTATGCAGCACTATATTGATTAATGAGATTACGTGACGAGGTCTCCGTGTGCTACTCGGGGAACTCAGAGTCATCAGTTATAACCTTGAAGTTGATTTTTGTTAATTGGATTTCACACAATAAAGGTGCACTGATGTGTTTATTCCATTTAAGCTTTTGTACATCTGGTTTGCAGATATTGATCAAGTCATTCTGGCTTCTCTGTTTTCACTTTTCACTTTCTTCACCTTATAAATAAATCACTGCAATGCCAAATACAGGCATCCTTACTCAAGTTTGCGCTTTGCATCAGAGAATACGTTGACGCCTTGATGAAGTTCCTGCGTGTGTTTTTTTTCAGGCAGATCCTGAAGGTGCTCTCTCAGTTCAGCACGGACTGTCGGGTGGCCACGGTTGGACTCAGAGCGCTGGCGCTGCTGCTCAGATCAGGTGCTCGTCTGCACAGGAAATGTGTTGTTACGTTTCATTATGACTCAGTTTGTGATGTTACCGGTGGGTGTTTTTGTCTGGACAGTGTTGTTCAGGACGGCAAGTGGCTCAAACTCGCACTCAGACCGGCCACAACAGTACGAGTCACGGCCAAACGTGGTGGGTTTCATGTGCATCAGTGTGTAAACGGGCGAAACATTAACATCCAAATGGAAACCCAGCAGAAATAATGAGACGATGTTGAAACATCAAAACTGAAATGCATCACATATGACCTCAAAGAAGAAAAGATGATTTTATAAACCTCACAGTGGAAGCAAAGATGATTTCTTTTTCAGATAAACGTCTTTAGGATAATCATCTTGTTTTATTGATTCACTCCAGACACGTCAAATCCGCTGTGGGAAGCATGCTCCAACGCTGCAGACAACAGGATTATTCTGCAAAATACTTTGTAACTGATGCTGGACAAACAAAGAGAAAGTAGCTGGACGAACACGCTTTTGTCAATCGCACAGAAACATCCCATGTTGTCTTATGATAACGGAACAAACGCAGCACCATCGCCGCCGTCTCCGTCCAAACGAGCCGATAACCTCCGTGCTGGTATTAAACCAGAACGAGGACGAGCAGCGTCACGGTAACGAGCCTTCAGGCCTCACAGACGGCCGATGACGTTGATTTACGTCCCGGTAGCTTCAGAGTAAAGTAGAAGTGCAGCAGTTGGAAAAGTCTTTTCCCAGTGCAGCTCTGTAGTTGGTATCTGAGCTGTAATGTCACTGATTCCGTTTATTTGTCCTTTTATTATCCAAAAAGGCTGCTTAAGGGGACGTACAGTCGTGGACATTTCCAGTTTATTCCTCTTAATTCCTGTATATTTGTATGTCATTTCCATGGAAACTTTCCAACTCCACATTCCCAGAACATTGCCGGCGTGGATGTGAAGCTGCTCAGACACATGAAGTCTGCGCCGCGTCATGATCCGTGCTTGTGCCTTATGTTGTGCACAGACGTGATTCCTCTGCTGGTGTTGGAGGAGGAAGAGGACGTCTTTGGTCTCGTGGTTCAGGTGATGAAGACATTTCCAACCAGTGGGGAAGTGCAGTTTCAAGGTTGTGGAGCTCTGCAGCTGCTCCTGGAGAGAGGTGGGCAGACAAAACCACGTTCCTTCCTTCCTACATTTAGCCTGGCCGGCCATCCTAATGCTTTCCATATTTGATGCAAATAACTTGTTTGGTTCCCCTGGATCTGTTCCTGATTTCCAGGGGCATTTCTAACAGATGCAGAAGAAACTGCCTCTCTGTGCTGCTGGATAGTCAAACAACCAATCAGACGAACAAAGCAACTCATCTTAACTCAGTAAATCGATTCATGAGATGAAGCATTAGAGGACTAGAGGGAAAAACATTCAGAGGCTGTTTTGTAACATGTGAAAAGTGGTTTATTATCCATGAGCTGGAAGGTTTAGGCCTTTCGGCCAGATTGGGCTCCACATATGGAGCTTTGACTCGTCTTCAGCTGTCCAAGTCTCAGTTGAACTCAGTTGAACCATCTCAACGTGTTTCCCAGAGCATGAAAAGTAAAACAGTCGGGGTCCCAACCTGCTAATGTCAAGAATGCTGTGGTAAATGGAAAAGGAGCCAAAAGCAGGACTTAGCGGGCAGGTGAAGGACAGAACTTAACTGTCAGTGTACGAAACCCAAACGTGCCCAACAGCTGCTGATTTCCTTTCTTGTGTTTGTTTTTCCAGTGAGCGATGACCATCTTGTGGAGTTTGTGGAGAACGAGGACCATGTGGTGGTTCTTTCAGCTCTGCAGAGGTTCACAGACAGTCCAGAAGTGCTGCTGCAAGCCATGAAAGTGCTGGTCCCGCTGGCTCGCACCGGTAAGCCCCAAAACACCACAAGGACTTTAATGACGTGTGGATTTAGCTTTGATGCACCACCACACACAACTGGGACGTAAAACCTTTTTGATTTAAACCCGATAACCACTTATAGGCATGAAGCATGTGCATTTCTCCTCAGTAGTAAATATTTCTCGTGCAGCACTGTTGGTAGAAAAGGATTAGAATCTGTCGGGCTTGAGGACCGCGAGGCAGGAGAACTATGATCTTCTTTCATTTCTAACTGTATTTGTCCAACAAAAACCGAGGAACCAAAAGTGTTGGATGCAGCAGGACATCCAACCATAATCCAAAAACGGACACGAAGGCCGGACAACAGAGGCGAGAGAAAGCAAACGAAGGACGTGACACAGCAGAGGAAACGCTTTCAAATCAGGTTCATCCCAAAACTGGAGTCCAAAAGCAGAAGAACCAGGAAAACAGGAAAGATGAGCAGGACTCAAAGATCCCAAGACCATGACGCAGGTTTACATCCCCGGACTCTGAGGCATCTGAGGAAAACTGTTCTGGTGTGTCTGCTCTGACCTGCGAAACAAAAACCCGAACTACCGCAGAACTTAACAAAAATGAGTGTTTGATAAAAAAATGCCAAGAGGGGAAGACATCAACAATGGTGTCAGCATACAAGTATTCACAACAATAAAAAAGACATGTCAATGCTGCAGCTTATATTTACAGACTTCACTGAAGATGTTGGACGCTTTCGTCCACAACCGCACCGATGGGAGGACTTTAATGTACATGTACTGTAAGGGAACCCTTTAATGCCGGGAGTTTCAACACCGGTAGGTGTTGACTTCACAGTCATTTTACACTTTTCTCTGTTAAACACGCAGGCCAAAAATAGACAGTGACACATTTTATTTACATGAAAGCAGTTTGAAGTGTGGAAATAACGAGGAAAGTGAGACTTTCTCCTTCATTGGAGCAATAATAATCTGGATAATTTCTGAAGTGGAACTAGACATGAAGACGTGTGACAGCAGACGCATCAGGACATTTGTTCCACTTTTAGCTCCATCCTCGCAGACGTGGGCTTTCTCATGGTCAGGGGGATTCCAGGCTTTTTTCCTGACCTCCATCTGTTCTCAGTTGTCCTCTGAGTCTTTGTTGGTTGAGCGTCTTCGACTCTTATTGTGAAACTCATGCTGGGACGCACGTTTTAGTTCTTACTGCCTGCATGTACCAGCTCTATGAGGAACCACTTTGTCGACACACATTTTCTTTCTCCAGCCAGTAACGTGGAGATGCTGATGTCAGGGGGCACTCGGTGTTACAGCTTGGTCATCGCTGCCATGGACACCTTCCCGGAGGTGGAGGAGCTGCAAGAGACGGCCTGCTGCCTGTTCAGGAAGTTCACATCAGGTTAGACCGGACACGCATATGGTGGGAGATGTGTTTTCATTTCATCTGCTGGGTTGAGGCCTATGAGGAACTAAAAAAGCTGCAGTTCCTTTAATGACCAGTAGGAGCTGATTCCAAAAGTGAGTCAATCTCCACAGACCTCCATGTTATAATGCTCCGTCTTTGGGTTTGTGGCAGCAGTGACCACCTTAATTCTTCTTGGAAATCCTTTTTTTTTTCAACTTTCAGTAAAACGATCAACGCTTCCAGGTTGGACCTAACCAAGAAGTATTCAGACCTGCGGTTCCTCGACTGACCACTAGGGTCTGGATCCAGACCTGCGGTTCCTCTGCTGACCACTGGGGTCTGGATCCAGACCTGCGGTTCCTCGACTGACCACTGGGGTCTGGATCCAGACCTGCAGTTCCTCGACTGACCACTAGGGTCTGGATCCAGACCTGCGGTTCTTCTGCTGACCACTGGGGTCTGGATCCAGACCTGCAGTAACTCGACTGACCACTAGGGTCTGGATCCAGACCTGCAGTTCCTCGACTGACCACTGGGGTCTGGATCCAGACCTGCAGTTCCTCGACTGACCACTGGGGTCTGGATCCAGACCTGCAGTTCCTCGACTGACCACTGGGGTCTGGATCCAGACCTGCAGTTCCTCGACTGACCACTAGGGTCTGGATCCAGACCTGCAGTTCCTCGACTGACCACTAGGGTCTGGATGCAGACCTGCAGACCTAGTTTAAAAGTATCTATCTAGAAAGAACTTCTAGATAGATACTTTAAATCAATAAATCATGTTAACATTAATAAACTAATTAAAAATGATACAGCAGGCTGATGAAGAGGGAACAGATCCGACCGAGCAGATGAGCGGACGAGAAGATTTTCTGTGAAATCAGAACAAAGAAATGTGTTTTTGAGATGAGAAATGAATAACAAGTATTTGTGCAATACGAAGTGTGTAAACGGCAGTGACGAGTTTCCGTTTGGCCTCAGCGTGTCGCTTTACTTTTGTCTTGCAGAGAGTTATTACAACATCCTGGTCCTGAACGGCGTCCAGAGAGCTGCGGTGCGAGCCTGTCAGACGTTCCCCGACAACGCCGCGCTGCAAACCGCCGCCCTTTCCTGCCTGGCTGACCTCAGTGAGGACGCGTAATCGCACCCCACATTTACCTCTTTTATGTTCCTTAATGGACTGATGGTAGATGCTCAGAGTTGAACATATCAGGCTCATATTCATCCTCCTGCTTTTAGTCTCTCATACGACCGTCATTATTTCAGCATAATAAAGACTGAGAGCAGCAAAGACAAAGGAAACGAGTAGATTGGACAAGTGATTGGTGATTGGTTGAACTCCTGGAGGTGAACGTCCAGCAGCCGTTTCCTGTCAGATTCACATCCGAGCAGCTTTTCACGGATTTAATCTCAGACCGAGAACGACTGAGAAAGTCCGAGAGAAGGAACACGACCTCATTTTACTGAGGTGGGCTCATATTTCCAGGCTCCAGTTTCATCTAAGAAGATAATAAATCATAATAACACTGTAAATAAATCAGAGATGAAGATTCGGCCACTTTATCCAAAACCATCAACAAATGTAGTGTTGATGCTCGTCACAAGTTGGAAAATGTCACATTGTCTGTTTGCAGTTTAATCACAATCAGCAACGCTCACGTTCACCTTTAAAACACGTGCACGTGTGTTTGCCTCCACGGGAGACTGGGTCTTGTTGTTGGAGCTGCTTTTCCCTCCACATTGAAGGTGTTTTTACCGTATTTTCTTGGGGAGCTGTGAGCTGCTTCCTTGAAGACAGTTTCCAGACTGGATCATAAATATGTGTAAACGGGGAGCCACTCCGGCCCCACCTGGTCATGTGACTGTAAACAAGTCAGTCCGGGATGCGGAGAACTGAGAACTTCCTGCCTTTGTGCCCTGAGTAGTTTTTTTTGTTGTTTGGGGCCTTGACGAGTCGATCGGTCTCTGATCAGTCATACGCGTGTAACAAGGAAGAAGATGCTGTTTTCTTGAGAAGAGGTTTCTTCTTTCAGGATTTATATATATTTATTTTTTTTTTGTTGCTCTAAAACTGTCTGCACATTGTAGCGACACCAAACCGGGACCGTGGACAACGTCTGACAGCGTTAACAACCCTGACAGGCCTCCAGGTGGCGCTGCAGTCAGGCTACGTTCACACTGCAGCTCACGTCTGTGTTTTTTTTTTTGTTTTTTTTTTTTTTTGTCCAGATGTGACTCGAATCAGATTTTTTAAAGACAGTCTGAACAGCACAAATCCGACCCGGGCCACTTTCACGTTTGGTCCAAAAACAACGGCTGTCAGTAAAATATCAGATTTGAGCATTAAGACCTGCAGCGTGACCGTAGACGTGGACGCTTTACGTTCTCAGGACTAAAATGACCAAGAGAAATAAATCCTTTTTATCCGTTTCCTCTAAAAATCCTGAATCAAACTCGCCCATTGTCACCCGTTTCTGCCATTAAAGCTATTGTTCTGTCTGAGGCCATTCAGCT
This sequence comes from Xenentodon cancila, assembly GCA_014839995.1. Classification (NCBI taxonomy): domain Eukaryota; kingdom Metazoa; phylum Chordata; class Actinopteri; order Beloniformes; family Belonidae; genus Xenentodon; species Xenentodon cancila. The sequence goes on along the minus strand of CM026199.1, from coordinate 31,568,601 downwards.
GATTTGTATGAATTTGATTTACATCATCACTGACTGTAACCGTATAAGAAGAACTGGACAAACCTGTGATGTCACCAGTAGGGGTTCCTCGTACTGCGTGTAATTACGTCATACTGTCACTCTCATGTCAGCTGCCTCCATCGTGCGGAACAAAGCGGTGGCCGAGCAAGGTCTGGAGGAGGGAGAGGAGGAGGAGGACAGAGGTAAGGAGGAGGTGGAGGACATGGGTCTGGGCTGGATGGTAGACTGCTGCACAGCGCTGGAGCTCCACGCGGCAGAGCCAGCTGTTCAGGTCAGTTCTGCGTCTCCCAGCGCCGAAGTCCAAGTGAACATTCAAAACACGGATGTTCAGTAACCAGCGTCTTCCGCTGCCTCAGGAAGCTGCAAGCTGGGCCATACATCAGCTGCTCCTGCACGGCGCTCGGGTGGAGCAGACAGGCGGGGACCAGAGCGAAAGGTGCACGATGAAGCCGTGCAACGTCACACATGGTGTTGTACTGGTGTTGAAGATGTTTAATCGATGAGGTGGATGTTTGTCCTGCAGGACTCCCATTCACAGACAGCTGATGGCGGCGCTGCTGCTCCACTCGTCGTCTCCCAGAGTGTTCACCGCTGCTACCAGTGCGATCGCTACGCTTGTCTCCAACAACGGTGAGTTCAGCGCCACGTTTACTCTTGTTACAACAACTCTGACTTTTTACGGTTGAACATCTGCATTTGTAACCAAACAGAAAAAAACAGCGTCAGATATACGTTTGCGTTTCCAACGTTTATATGGCACATTTAAAAATACTGAGGCTGCGCCGACATCTCTGGGCTCGGAGGCATCGGGAAGGCCATCGGCACAGTGGAAACGTGTTTGGTGGTGGTTTTACCAAGTCCAGGGACCGGTTCTGCGCCGGTCCGAGGCGGCATCTGTCTTGTTTCCACTTCTGTGATGGCAGCCTGCACGCAGAAAAGTACACTGACATTTTAGAGACACCTGCTGCCTTCACGATCTTTTCCAGGGACGTCCATGAATTTTCTATGAGACGATGTAAAATCGGTACGAGTCCTGGTTTGTCTGCAGTCTGGTTTGTCGGACCTGGTCCCAGTTTTTAAGCCAGAAATGCGACGTGTTTGGAGGAAGAAGTGGACAAAAAGAGCCACCTGAAACTCATCAACTCAGAACTCCTTTTAGGTGTTTGAAGAAGAAACGACACGAAACAACAAAGTGATAAAACTTTCACTCTAACAACTTTTGCAGGCCTAAAAAAAACTTGATGTAAATATAAAACAAATTAAATGTCTCTTTGTAAAGCATATTTCATGTACAAGACAATTCAAAGTGTTTAAAATAGAATATAAAAGTGTGACAGCAAAAATCTTTAAAAGTACATTTGAACATTCGAAAGCGCCCGTCCGAATGATGAGCTTCTGCAACGTCCCAACATTTATTTCCGCCCAGAGTTGCATTAACTTTTCACCAAGATCCGGTATTGATGATGGACGAGTTGGACAGCTGCCGAAGGTCTTCTCCAGCACATCCCAGAGGTTCTCTGGGGGTCCAGGTCTGGACTCTGAGGTGGCCAGTCCCTGTGTGAACAGGAGGTGTCCCTCTCCCTGAACCACACTTTCACAGCCGACGTCAATCAGGATCTCCAGGGTCAGCTGACTAATTACCCAATCACAGGCTCGTAACGGTTTCATTAATTAAGTCCAGGGGATGACGTTTGTTTTGGAGGACAGTGGAGAATTAGTAAAAACAGTAGAAAACTCAAATAGAATATTATTATTATAAATATTATTGATGAATGCAGTGTTGGGAGGTAACAGATGTTTGGATAAAGAGCAAAGAAGAGTCGCCTCTTAATTAATCAATAAAAATGAATTGAGTAATAAAAAAAGAGTTAATCAGTTTTCATCTGCTTCTTTTGTTGTTTATGAAGCCGGCGGAGTTTCTGGACTCGCTTCGTAACTCTGCGCTTCGTTTGCAGGTAAGATGAGCTCCTTGCTGCTGTCCAGCGGTCTTCATGTTAATCTGGTGGAGATGATGAAGAAACATTTAAACTCGGCAGAAGTCTCCGTCTGCGCCTTCAGGCTGTTGAAGCTTCTCTTCCGGGGAAGGTCAGAGCCAACACTTTCTCCTCCCTGATGTCTTTGCAGGTTTTAGAAAATAACCTCCCGTTTTAAAGTGCAGAGCTCAGGACTGATGTTGCGTATGAATGAACGTGTGTTCGAGTCGTAACGACTAGTTAACCAGATTAAATCTCTGTATTGAATGAGGATGACTAACCAGCTGACAATAACTGTGTCCAAGAAACGTTTGGTGTTCGAGATCTGGATCCTCCTGAGACCTGTGGGTTGAAGGGTTCTGCTGCTGTCGTTTGAACCCAGTCTCGCTGTGCTTGTAGGACCGCCAGTCTGGATGAGCTGAACATGGCCATGAGTCAGATCCTCAGCACCATGAAGGTCCACAACTTTGAGCCCGAGGTTCAGCTGGAGGCCCTGCAGACCAGCCTGGTCTTCCTCTGTCCGGGTAAGTTTAAAGATATCCTCTCATTTCAGTGTTGTTCTTGTGGTGCTCGTGCTGGGCCCGGAAGTGATCTGGGAACTGTGAGACCCGTTTATGCCACCGCTATCAGAAAATATTAGTAATCCACGAGAGCGACAGGTTTGTGTTACGATCGGTGTTCCTGTTTCGTGGCATCGCCCACCTCTAGAGGAGGTGCTTGTGCGGTCTGGTATTTGGTTCTCCACCTGCCGGGGCTCAGCGCTGCTAAAGCAAGTCAAAGACAGATAACCAAACGGAGCAGTATAAGTTACTGGAGGACGTGAGACCTGGTGGGCATCTGACCTCCTGCTGTGGTGAAGAGAGTGTTGACTTTCTGTTGACCAGTCGGTTTCAGCTCCTGAGCTCACCTGTGGTCAAGAAGACGATTCCGATCCCGGCGGCTGAACTGAGTCTCCTCTGCAGACAGTTCAGTCATCCCGGACAGACTCGGATCAGAGTCACAGCTTCTCCACATCCAGACGAACCAGCTGAGGGGACGCCCCCGGGCACCTCCTTCAGGAGGGGTTTCCGGCTCATCATACAGGGAGGAAGCCCTCAGGGCAGCCCGGGACCCTGCAGAGATGGTACCTCTCTGCTGGGAGGTCGGCGGGTGCATTGGTGTGGTTTGGAGAGACCAAAGCGAGTCCAGGCGGCTGCAGTGAGTTTCCTCGATGGACTCTGCCTCGACGCTCTCACAGGCGCAGTGAAAGTGTCTCGGTGCGCCGCCATCCGTCCACTTTGAATCGGGCGATGGGGAGCGTTTCCAAACTGTATTACGGCTTCTGTGAGTCGTGGAGGGAGGCTGCCTCCATCAGAAGTTGGGAAATTCAGAGAATTGCAGGGATAGTGTTTGGCATGACGCCGTTCCCGGGTTCTCGGGTTCCCGGGTTCTCGGGTTTGTGTCGCCAGCACGAAGACATTAGTTTGGTTGTTTATGCAGTCAAACGTTAACACCATGCGTCTGTGAGAGGGGGCACGTTAGAGGTGGGACGAGAGGCTCCGACAGTCGGGAGGGACTCGGAGGCGAGTCGCAGCTCCTCCACGTCTGGTTAGGACGCCTCCATCGGGTGGTGGCCCGGGCCTGTCCAACTGGGAGAAGCCCCAGAGGTGGTCTGAAGTGGTTTAAAAGGGATGAAGTTTATACTAAATAATTGAAAAAGTAACCCGGTGATTGTGGTTTCACATTTGCATTATGGGATCCAGGATCTGAGGTGGGCCGGTCAGATCTGGAGACTGGAAGTAGTACTCCATCTAGGTTTGTTTTGTTTACGCAATACTGCATCTGGCCAAAACCCGTTCTTACTACGAGTATCGCGTACACTTCCAAACATACAGATGGTAAATACTTCAGAGCTCCGATAACTGACTTCTATATAGAGCTCAGAGATCTTCTCTAAATATAGAACATAAACCAGGATTAGATTCTTCTGTTTGTTTTTAAGTAGAATTGTACAATGTCTTTATTGTCTCAGGAGAAACGCTGAATACTTTCATTTGCTGTGCAAATAAGTCGACGAACAGCCGCTTATCTCACAGTTTGTGCCGTTGCATAAATGACATATTTTACGTGCAGTTGAGGAACACAAAGCAGCTTCAGTGCAGCGGCTTTGTTCTGTTTTGATTTCCTTGGAAATGAGGTTATCGAGTTCTCCCAGCGGCAGCGGACGTGTGACGCTCCTAATCGCATTAGCCGCTGACAACGCTGGCGTTTTGTCTCTGTTTGTACGCATGTCCTCTCCTCTTCGTCCTCACTTGTTTCCTTGGCGTGTGGGAATTCCCAGACCGGAGTTTAAGGGAGCACGGCACCTCGGTCCCGGATCCGGACCTGGCCGACGTGCCGCTGAAAGTCCTGAAAAACCAGTGCGTGGTGGAAGGAGCTCACACGCTGTACCTGGAAGTTCTCAACAGGGTAACGAAGGGTCTTCCCCGTCTTTTCTGCACCTTTTTCATCGTCAACGCAGCTATAACATATTAAATAAACACCACAGCCACTTTATTTATAAAGCACTTTAAACAATAAAGAAATAAGAATACAAACGTAAAATACACAACTCATAGGTGACATAGAAATAAAGTAGAGATAAAACAAGTTAAGTTAAAAAAAAGTAATGAAATCAACAACTTACATGGTGCCAAAGGAAGAAGAAGAGGTGGGTTTTAAAACGGGTCTTAAAAGCGGACAACGAGGGGGACGTTCTAGTGCAGAGCGGCGGATTGAGAAACCTGAAGACCGGAAGGAACAAAGAGGGAGCCTGTTTGTGGAGTTTACGAAGTGGCTGCACCATCCTAAAAGGGTTGTATTTGTTCCGCAAAGAGAAAAACAGCACTGCAAAGGCTTCACATTGCACTTCTCTTTCATAAGTTAATATTAGTGAATCCATTCATTGTTGAAGCTAAAGTAGGATGGTCTTCCAGCAGGATGTGCAGAGAATGTAATTACATTTCAAAATGGAATTTTCTGGTTGGCGCACTGGTACAAATGAATGGTAAACAAGCATTTTGTTTTCTCCAACATGGTTGAGGGTGTCTTTCTGCCCGAGGCCGAACGTTAACGTCTGAAAGACTGAAAAAGAACAAAAATGAGCCATAAATGTCCTGTTTTATTTGAAATCATCAATTATGTAAGATATCGGCGTAATAATGAGCAAAAAGCATTGTCCTAACTTACCTTGTGCGTGTAGTTCATCAGCAGCTCCTCCATCCAGAAGTGTGGTTTGAAGGTGCTGTCCGCTCTGGCTGACTGCTCAGGGGCGGTGGACCTGCTCTGCCAGCAGGGGGCGATAGACACGGTTCTGCATACACTACAGATGTTCCCGCAGGATCGAGGTACGCAGTTACACTCAGAAAAATCTCATTTTGGTTCATTTAGTCTTTCCTTTGAGCTGAGTCCTGGAAAGTTTGGAAACTGCTGACAGTGTCGTAACTACTTTGCAACGGAGATCTGAAATGCAATTAAGGACAGGATGATGTTACGTCTGCAGTGGTCACTGATCGGTTTCCTCAGATGACGTCTGTATACTCAGATTTGGAAGTGAATGTTCTCTATGTCCGCATGTAGTGACAAGTTTGCATTTAATGCTGTTTTATCAACTGAATGAAGCATTTCATGAGCCTAAATAGCTCCCGGACTTGGAGCGGCACTGTTAGGATGATGACATGAGAAAAGAATGTACTCATTTAAACATATTTAAAGTAACATCCCCCGTTCTGTCTCCAGAGATACACTACTGGGGTCTGACCCTGCTCAACTACCTCGTCTCCAAGAAGAAGCTGTCAAGGATGATCGTACCTGTTCTGGCCTCCGTCGTGATCGCCTCTTTGAGTCAGTACAGAGAAGACTCCGAGATGCTGCTCAAGGTGAAATAAGTGTTTAGAAACTGAAATCTACCAAAAGTGTTGGTCCCCTCGGGAAGTGGGGCTGGAGGGGCAGCCCTCGTTCATCACAGGGATCCGCCCTGGGATTCAGGAGGACCCCTCACCGGGTTCCTGTGGGAACCAATTCGATTTTTCCAACCAAATTCTCTCCAATTGGAGAACAGGTGGTTTTCCAGCATTGTGCATAATTCTCAACCCATTCCTTTTTTCTTTTTAACATATAAGTTACTGATGGATTTGTGTGCCTGAAATCCTTGATAAAACCTTGTGATGGTTTTCAGAACTATATTGGTGTTATACGCCATCTGAACTATATTTTAAACCCAATTTCCTTTTCCCCAACATTCAGTATTCTGTTGCTCATGTGTGAGTACCTAAAGAAGTCTTATTAAAACGATCTGCCAACGCCCCCTGGTGGTTGAATGTGACATAGGCCCTTCAGAGTCTCTTCCGGAAACCTCGCGTCATCGCAGTTGAGACGAGCCGTCTTCATTTCAGCCTCTTTAATTGGAGCTAAATCTTAAAAGTGAATTTCATCCCAGGATTATCAGGATATTTCAGATGCAAATGCAGCTGGCTGACTGCTGTCATGGCCTGTATTGGGGTCCGTCGGTGACCTGGTCCTCTAGATCTTCTGCCTGAACATTGAATCACATGAACAAACCAGCGGTCCTGATTGGGCAGAGCAGTAGTTTCTACCCTGCGTTTTTCACCAACCATATATAACGAGAAACTATCTGGTCGCACTCTGAAAGTTGACTTCAGTTGGTCAGCTTTGAAAAGGATAAAGTAGTCGTGGTAAAAGGTCAGGTCAGATCTTTACTGATCTCTTAATTAGCTCTAGAGTTGGTGTTTATATCGAGATCCTCCTGGAGGAGCTGGAGGAGGTGGAGGTTTGGTCCTCTCTGCTGAGGCGCCTGCGTCAGTGGCCTGATGCATAAAACTGGACACAGATTCCTTCAAAGTCACATGACTGCTGTGGTTTCTTCTATACAAGCGGAGCCGCCAGTGTCGAGTTATAAACTCTCACATCTGTGACTTTCGTGATTAGCAGTTCAACGATGGTGCGTCGTTCAGGCCACATCAGGGTTTTTGCTTTCCTTCGGTGTACGTTGCAGACCGCTGACCCGCTTCGTCCTGCAGTGTTTTCAGGTGGCGTTGAGGATGCTGGACGCCTGCTCAGGAGCAGCTGCCGAACTGCAGAGACGAGACTTGGACAGGCAGATCTTCCAGCAGCTGAGACAGGAGAGCGACCAGAGCTTCAGCCCAGTGAGTCCAAACGCAGCATCACGGCTCCACAACAAGCGCTCAGAAGTTGGCCCAGTCTGGCATGTGTTCTCGCTCCATCATCACGATCACCTGTGGTCTCGCTGTCCCTCCAAAATGCATGACGTTCTCATCGTTAGTGTGATTTCTCATCAACCGGCTTAGTCTTTATTTACCAGCAGTGGCATGTTGGCGTCTGAGACGATTCTGGTCGGTGTCGTAATCGTGTTTAGTCTTTGCTGCTGTTGTCTAAAAGGGCTCCATTTCTGTCCTCTTTGTCCGCCGTTTATATGTGAAGTCACTCGTAATCGCCTGTGACACACCAGACGCGCAGGACGGATCTGATTCATGCCGGCCTCTTTCCTGTCCTTGTCCTCCGTCAGCTGCGGAAGTCGGTGTGTCTGGCTCTGTCCAGGATGTGGTGCGACCCGGAGCTGCACTACGGCATGCTGGAAAAAGCCTGCGCGGACGGAGACACGGTGATGGCCGAGTGCCTCATCGAGCTGGGCGCCGACGTCAACAAGAAGACCAAAAACGAGTCTCTCATTTACCAGGTGGGATGTTGCGCTCGCAGTCGCGCAGAGGAGCGTTCGGCATCTGAAAAGGCTCCAGGACAGAGCCGAGTTTGCTCCCTGGGAGATGCTGGAACGTCGGAGGCTCACTTTAGCCCCGAGCGTTTACCACGCATTGCTCCAGTTTTTACCTCCACACACATACACAACTGTTCCTCATAAGCCTCAGAGTTTTTAAAGTGTCACTACTCATGGAGGCTTATTTGGCATTTAACATCGCTGGTAAAGACGAAACATGAGCCTGCACGGCATCAGCACTGCCGCCGTAACTGCGTCTGACATGTTTTTATTCCCTCTCACGACACCTGGAAGGTGTTTTGGCACCGAGGAACCGAGGAACCGAGCGATGAACAGTTGCAGGTGTTTTTCTCCAACAGTGTCTGGAGGCCTCTAGATCCAGAAAAACTTGAAATAAAAAATGAATCGGGGTTTGTCATGTGTCTGCTGACGAAGTGAAGATCATGTGTCCACCTCTGCTCCTCAAACCTTTCAGAGACACTGAATCTTCATCACAGCCACCTGCTCGCACACCCGTCTTCTCATGGAAACATCTGTAGGTCCAAAATAACCGCATGTATATTAACAAATGAAATGAAGGAACTACAGGAACTACCTTGGTTTTTTTTAATATTTTTATATATTTATTAACTTTTCTGGACATTTTGAAGGTCTGAGTTTCTGTGCCAACCACAACGCTTGTGATGATGTTCCAGGTGTGTGAGAAGGGAGGACCTCTGGAGCTGGTGGAGCTCCTGCTCAGCCGAGGCGCCCACGAGCAGCACCTCCGCAGGGCTCTGGCTGTGAGCGTGAAGCGGGGCGACGGCCCCACCGTCATCCAGCTGCTCGGCCGCCTCGGCCTGGACGCCAACAACGGCGCCCTCTGCCTGGGCGGCTTCAGGCTGGGCCGCCTGGACGCCGCGTGGCTGAGCCCGCTGCTGGCGGAGAGAGGCAGGACGTACAGTCTGCGCTACAACAGTGAGGAGGCTTTTCATATTTGTACGTCTTCATTTCACTGTAAATGTTTGAGCTCGTGACTCACTCCCCACCTCCGTCTTCAAGGTAAAGGTGCGAGCTTGGCGAGGTACATTCAGTCGTTTCAGAGGTGCAAGAGCGTCAGCTTTTTCACCAGACCGATGTCGGACCAGTGCTTGACCTCCGGATACATTTCTGACGAGAGCGACGACTCCAGCTTCAGCGCCATGTCCATGGAGGACAGCTTGTTCATGAACGACGACTTGGAAAGTGACGGTAAGCAGCTAAATAACCCTCACAGAGTCAGATGTTCTCCTTAACGCCATCCGGGACTGCAGGCATCAGACATTTGATGTCTGGAAACTGGACATCTGTGACGTGTTTTAGTCAAAATGGCACAGAGGTGCAGCAGCTCGTCGCGCCTCACCGTCCAAACGTGTCAGTGGGACTTGAGGAAGTTCTCACCTGTGCTTTCCTTTGTTTAGGGAGCGACTCGGTGTCAGGCGCTCTGTCTCCAAAGTTATTTAACAACTCAGCGGAGGAGCTGAGAGGAGACTCCTTCAAACGGAAGCAGGGGCGCCGCCGCCATGCCAGCGCAGAGGTGAGCGCGGGCCTTCACCACCTCACCGCTGACCTAGTGTGTCGTCATTATCACCTTTTACTAGGTCCCGTTGTTTAAGTGTCGCTCTTCTCCCACCAACAGAGCGGTCAAGCTGAAAGTGAAAACGGTGATTTTGCGCACAGACGGTTCGGAAGATCTGGCTCGAGCCACAAAGGTAAATCCAGGTTCGGTTCACCTCAGTCCGGCAACTTGTCCTTTCTTTTCTCGCCAAGCACAAATATCGAGTATCACGGAGCTGACCGTGGCCTGTCTTTATTTAAAAGAGGCATATTTAAGTGATATTTGTTTCATTTATATTATTTATAGAAGATGCTTCAACAGAAGCAGCGACTCTCATCTCTCCACTTAGACACGGACGAAACAAACGACAAACCCACACTGGTCACTGACAGAAGTAATAAATGGTCATTTACTAAAGACTGACTGATGAAAATCTGACATTGCACCAACTAAACTAATGAAACGGGTCCGCGTAGAAGCAAACGTCATGAGGGGACCAGAACACCTGCACAGGTGCACAACCTCCCTGAGAGTTGAGTCGCTGGATCGAAGTGATCGACTCCAACGGCTGTGAAACCGAATATGAAGTCGAGGTTCCCTTTAGGGCAGTTTTATTTGTTATTGAACCAGAACTCAAGAGTAACGTCTGATTTTCAGTTATCGTATCTGGTTACTTCTGTCAGTTTCAGTTATGTCGCCGACCACGAGCATTTTTCTCTCTTTAATAAAACAACAGCAACACGTTTGTCCACGTGTTTATAACTTGTGTTTAAGAACCTTGTGGCATTTTGTTTTTCTTTCTAGAAATTAAGTTTATTTGGACTGAAGAACAGAATATTTGGAAATGATACCTTTCCAAAAGTAAATGAACCAACAGTTTAAACCAAAATGCAGTAAAATGTGCAACTTGTGCTTGTCCTGTTGTTACCACGGAGACGATTATTGATCTATTGTGGCGTCCTCAGCACTGGGGTCCAGCGAGAGCTCCGCTGCTCTGTCCAAAGAGAGGGAGAGGATCCGCCTGCTGGACCTGTCGGGGAATGAGCTGGACTCCCTGTCCTGTCTGATGGACGACGGCTTCGTCCAGCAGCAGCTGTGGTTCCTCCTCCGTCTGGACCTAAGTCACAACAGCCTGCAGGAGTTTCCTTCTGTCATCTGCCAAGTAAAGTGTCTGATTCACCGCCAGATAAACTGCTACGAGGGACCGAGAGCACTGACGTTTCCTTTTCTGTTTTTGACGCAGAGTTTGAAGAGTCTGACTCGACTGGACCTGCAGGCCAACAAGCTTCAGTCGCTGCCGGAGGAGCTGCTGTCTCTGCCCTCGCTGAGCACGCTCAACGTCTCTCGCAACTGCATCGGCCCCGTCGTGACGTTTGACCCCGCCGCCACCTGCCCGTCTCTGAGACAGCTCAACCTTTCATTTAACAAAATCACCGCATTTCCTCACCAGCTGGGCCGCACCATGGAGCAGCTGCAGGAGCTGCTTCTGGAAGGGTGGGCTGCTGGGAGATAACTGGGATAACTGGGGTGGCATGGGATAACAGATAACTGGGGTGACATGGGGTAACTGGGGTGGCATGGGATAACTGGGGTGACATGGGATAACAGATAACTGGGGTGACATGGGGTAACTGGGGTGGCATGGGATAACTGGGGTGACATGGGATAACAGATAACTGGGGTGACATGGGGTAACTGATAACTGGGGTGACATGGGGTAACTGGGGTGGCATGGGGTAACTGGGGTGGCATGGGGTAACTGGGGTGACATGGGATAACTGGGGTGGCATGGGATAACTGGGGTGACATGGGATAACTGGGGTGGCATGGGATAACTGGGGTGACATGGGATAACTGATTGATAAAGTCATACAGAAAGCAATTACTTCAGGTCACTGCCAAATGTGGATCTACGAGCTGTTGACTCATGGGGGTACTGTGTTGCCCAAATCATATTTCTTAAGTTCAGTGTTGTAGTTTGTCTGAGGTTTTCTAATGCCAAGACAGACTTTTTGATGATTTTCTTCGTGCTTTTATATAAAAGTCATAGGATTTTAAAGAGGGAACTTGGCTTTAAATGGATTTAAAGTGATTGACAACTTTGATAAAGCCGTTTCTTTCTGGACCAAATGTTGTCACACTAGTGAGCGAGTCTGGCCGAAGCGTCTAAGCCGTTGCGATTGTGTGTTTCTGTTCAGTAACGGCGTAACGGAGCTGTGCACGCCTCTGTGTCTGCCGGAGATCAAGCTGCTGGATGTGAGCAAGAACAGCGTGGAGGACGTTTCTCCTGACGTCCTGAGCGGGTGTCCCAAACTGGAAACGTTTAACGCCTCCATGAACAGAATCTGTGAGTCATATCCAGCGGTTCTTCAGTGTAACGTCTGCATTCGTCTTCCATCTTCGCCTTGTAGGGTACGCTCAAACACCCCAGAAAGTGGAGAACATGTAGCAGAGCCTCCGAGTGGTGCAGTAAAGCGCTCACAACTGGAGATGCTGCATGTGGAAAACGCTTGCAGGGGGTCCTGCTGCTCTGAGTCCTGTGTAACGATCTCAGAAGTCCGTTGTCTCCTGCAGGTTCTCTGTCTCGGCTGCCAGCCAAGATCACAACGCTGAAACTAGCAAGCAACAACTTCACCTTCGTTCCTGAGGCCATTCTGAATCTCCCGAAGTAAGTCTCTTTAGGTTTCTTCTTCTCTGACGACCCACTTGGTCAGTAAGTGAGCGCTTTCTGCAGTATGTGATGACTCTGCCCGTCTGTCCAGCCTGCGGTCAGTAGACATGACCACCAACTGCATCGCTGTGCTGCCTGGTCCGGCGTTCTGGGCCTCCAGCAACATCAGAGAGCTGATGTTCAGTCAGAACTGCATCAAAGCTCTGGACCTGAGCGGGCCCGTCTACAGATGGGCCATGCTGGAGAAGCTCCACCTGAGTGACAACAAGCTCGCTGAGGTGAAGAGCCGTGTGCAGAACTTAATGAGAGTCAAGACAGATTATTAAACGGACTAACGGTCACGGTTGCGTCGTCTGCTTCCAGATTCCTCCTCAGATCGGTTTGCTGGAAGGTCTGACCTCGCTGGACGTGAGTCGCAACACAAGCCTGCACTCCTTCCCGGATGAAATGGGGAGACTGGGCAGACTGTGGGACCTGCCGCTGGACGGCCTTCGGCTGCAGCTGGACCTCAAGCTCATCGGCAGCAAGACCAAAGACATCGTCAGGTCAGAGGTCATGCAGCCGTCCACATTTTCTGTTAAACGGATAATGACATGATGTTTTTTTGAGGCTGTGCTTGTTCTATGAAAACATCTAAAATATGTTTTTACACATTAGTATGTAGGATTAAAAAAATTGTACCTTTTATTCTCGTGACTGTTTCGCCGTCTGCACTGGCGTCCCAGGTTCCTGCAGCAGCGCCTGAAGAAGGCAGTGCCGTACCACCGCGTGAAGCTCATTGTGGTGGGAAACCCGGGCAGCGGGAAGACCACGCTGATCCAGCAGCTGATGAAGCTGAAGCGCTGCCAGGCAACTGCCAGCGAGGGCGCCGTCGGCATCAGCGTCTCGGACTGGACCGTCAGGGAACGGGACAGGAAGAAGATGGTGCTGAACGTCTGGGACTTTTCAGGTTGGCCAGGTCACGTTGAAAGACGGCTGCTGGTATGTCAGTTGCTCCGGGTGAGATTCAGTGTCGCCCTCTGCGTCTTTACCTCACAGGTGGGGAGGAGTTCAGCGGCTCTCACCCTCACTTCCTGACGTCCAGAGCGCTCTACCTGGTCGTGTACAACCTCAGTAAAGGAGCCAGTCAGGTGGACGCCCTCAAACCCTGGCTCTTCAACATCAAAGTGAGCCACCAAGCAGAGCTGAGCCTGCAGTAGTCCGCCACACTTGGTTCTGATCAGATGTTTGATTCTGGTGCACCACGTTTCAGGCTGTAGCTCCAGTGTCTCCAGTCATTCTGGTGGGAACCCACACCGACGTGAGCGACGAGCTGCAGCTCCAGGCGTGTCTGAGCAAAATCAGAGAGGAGCTGCTCAGCCACCAGGGCTTCCCTACCATCAGGGACTACCACATGGTCTCCTTCTGCGAGGACTCGGACTCCATCTCCAAGCTCCGCAAGGCCATCGCCAGGGAGGTCGCCAGCTTCAAGGTAAACAGACGGGGAATCCGGCATTCCAGCTTTGTTGGTGCGGGTAAACCGTCTGGTCTTCTGTCCGCAGATGCAGGGCCAGCCCGTTATGGGTCAGCTTGTTCCTGACAGCTACGTGGAGCTGGAGCGGAGGCTTCTCCAGGAGAGGGCCAGGGTCTCCCCAGAGTTCCCCGTCCTCAGGCACCAGCAGCTCCTTCAGCTCATCCAGGAGAGTCAGCTGCAGCTGGAGGAGGCTGAACTTCCCCACGCCGTGCATTTCCTCAGTGAAGCGGGTCAGTTTTCAGTAAGACCTCAGAGACGACGGCGCCAGCTGTTGTTGAGCAGGTCCTTTTTGTTTTGATCGTGACTCACACACCCTCAGGCTTCCTGAGATCTTCTGTGTGCTCCATGAGCGCCAGGTTTGCTCCCCCGCCGCTCCCCGCTCACTCCTCTGTCTGGTGCGTTTCTGTTAGCAGCGGTTCTGGGTAAACCCACCAGACAGGACCCTCTGCGGGGCCGACCCTCCTCGGCCCCTTCAGCCGCTGCGTCGCCGTCACGCTGAACAGAACAAATGACGCTGCTGACCGCATGATGGCGGTGATGCGCCTTTTTGCCCTTCACGAACTGCTGACGGCAATAAAGGAGAGAGAAGAAGAATCCAGTCACAGTGGACAGAGATGTTTCCTTTTTGTTTTTTTTAACAACCACGGCGGTAGATTTAAAGAAAAACCCGCACTAGACCTCGTCATCGGTCCACCTGTGGTCTTTTCCTGTCATCTCCATCTTCATCAAATGTGTCTGGTCAGGCAGTTCCTCCGATCCGATCTACAGGAACGGGTTTCCCCCCCTCAAAGGGTCCTGAGGGCGTCTTTGGAGCGCCGTTCCTGGTAATGGAGACGCGTCAACGACACGTCCCCTGGTAAAGTACCCGGAACCCTGCTAATGGAAACGCATCCATCCGTGACCTTCCTAAACCAAGACTGCCGGTCTAATTGGTTTCTAGTTACCAGAATCGGGTCCTGCCAGAGCAGAGTCGAGAACTACAGGAGCTCTGCTGGGACCCTTCATGCCAGACCTGCTGCCCACAACTCTGCAGCTGCTCGCAGCGATGATGCTTCATATACTTCCACCTGGAAGAATCCTGATGTGATCCAGAGCGGATCTCTAGTTTTAAGTGAACTTAAAACTAGAGAAGATCAAGATCAGTTTTATTGCTTTGACTTTGTCAAACATATATTGTTTATAAATTAACAATTTTTTTCATAAATACGCTAAATACACTTCAGGAAGCCAAAGAGAGAAATGTTTCCGGGGTGAATGTGAGTTTTTGTTTGTGACTTTGTGAAAGGTTCAATAAATAAATGTTCCTTCTCACTTAAGTCTGAACAAAACCGCCGTCAGATTGATCTGGTAAAAGGGCAGAGCTAAAATAGATGTACCACTGGAAGTCTGTCAGACGCAGCTGTCGTCCACATCAGACTGAACTGGTTTTGTCGCGGTGACGGCAGATAAACCCAGTACGGAGGCGGGCCAGACCCCAGATCTCTGGAAGCTTCCGGCGTGACTGCGCGTCCCATCTTGGATATTGATTTATCATTTAATCAAATGTGCTGCTTAGTAAGTGATGTCAAACCTGTGTTTTGTTTTGTCATTTTAGGGGTTTTGTTGCACTTTGCTGACCCTGCACTTCAGCTTCAGGAGCTTTATTTCATTGATCCGCAGTGGCTGTGCAGCATCCTCACTCAGGTAACCCAGACCAGATGTTTGCAGTATGAACGGTTTTGTCGACCCACCGCCTGTGTCGGCGCTCTAAAGATAAATCCGACCTCAGGCGAAGTCCAAGTGACTGATTATTTTACAAAAACGCAGAGCGAGTCCAGCGGTGGGTTCCTTCGGTTCACGTCGCTGAGTAGGGAGTTTGTTGCTTCACACAGAGGAGTTCATGGTCCTCTCAGAACCAGGTTCTGTGGTATCACAACAAGCCCCACCCATCACCCCTCTGCCGCCGTGCTTTACCGCTGTTGTGAGGTGACGTTACTTAAACGTGGTCCTGTACGTTACGAACAAACGTCTGCGTTTTCAGAAACCTGCAGTTTTGTGAACCTCAGTCGTGCTTTTCTCCTGGAAACAAACCGACTGGTTCCGAGCTTTTTCCTTCTGGTGCTGTCATTAACTTTAACATCTAAGTGGGATCTACCTTCTGCTCTGTTCATCTGTGGATGCAGCGAGCTGATATTTGGACCTCAAGTGTAAAAGCTTTGAATTGAAATAAGGTGTATTTACTTATTCATAAGATATTTGAATACATTTTGAAGACTAAGTAGATTCTTCACCTTCCCTGGTGACTTCAGGGTGTGTTTTGTCCCTGAACAACATGTTTTCTTATTAAAATGTTTGTGGGAAGTGTCAGAAACATGTTTAAAGTGTCGTCTCTGCAGAAACTGACATTTAAGGGCTGCGGCCTCTTGGAGCAACCCAGAGGAGTTGTTCAGCGCTCTGTCGTGGAGAAGTTTCTGTTTGAGACCAGATGTTTCCCCAAGAGCCACCTGATCCAGTTCTTCAAACTTCTGGAGAAGTTCCAGATTGCTCTTCCCTTCGGTGAAGACCAGCTGCTGGTACCCAGCAGGTACGTTTACATTTGGACTTTGTGGAGATTTCAGTGATGAGACAAATATCAGCACCTAAAGGTCTCCTCTGCTCTAACTGCTCGTCCCGTCGTCCAGTTTGTCCAAACACAGACCGGTGATAGAGCTGCCTCACTGTGAGTCCTCGGAGGTGATGGTGCGTCTGTACGAGATGCCGTACTTCCCCATGGACTTCTGGTCCCGGCAGATCAACCGCCTGCTGGAGGTCTCCTTGTATTTGCTGTGCGGGAGAGGTAACTTAAACGATGCTGTGAGAGATTAAAGGAGAGAAAACGGGAGTTAAAACCCAGCTCATGGTGTCCCATCCAGAAAAAGTGCTCCGACCCAACCGGATCTACTGGAGGAGAGGCATCTACCTGAGCTGGTCTCCTGAAGCGTACTGTCTGGTGGAGGCCGCTGCAGAGGAGGAGAGTCCCTCCAGCTTCGTCAGGATAACAGTTCCCTCCTCACAAAAAGGTATTTCAACACTGCAAAGTGGCAGAAGTGATCCTGAACTGAGAGGAAGCATCAGCAGTTACTTTATTTACACTCAACACATGTCGAATGCTGAAAGTAAGATATTTTATTGGCAGCAAAACATCCCGGACTGTCTTCAGTAGTCGGACCCGCTACAGTTCGTGAGGGTCAACAGGAGGGTTTCCAGCAATTTTACTGCAAATCTGCTGCAAAAACATCGTTCTGCAGACATTTTTTCAGTGTAACAGGAAGCGATCCGTACCAGAAAATGTAAAAACGGATTCAATTAAACAACGATAAAACATTCTCATAAAGGTTCTGTCCATATTAAGCTGCAAAGCCACAAACGCTGGTGCGGTACGCTTGTGCTGGGTCCACCCGGGTCCATCTGGGTTCACCTGGGTCCACCGGGGTCCCCCTGGATTCACCTGGGTCCACTCGGGTCCACTCGGGTCCACTCGGGTCCACTCGGGTCCACCGGGGTCCACCGGGGTCCCCCTGGATTCACCTGGGTCCACCGGGATTCACCTGGGTTCACCTGGGTCCACCGGGGTCCATCCGGGTCCACCGGGATCCCCCGGGGTCCCCCTGGATTCACCTGGGTTCACCTGGGTCCACCCGGGTCCACCGGGGTCCCCCTGGATTCACCTGGGTCCACTCGGGTCCACTCAGGTCCACCCGGGTCCACCTGTATTCACCTGGGGTTTTCTGTTGATACCAGAACCAACATGTTTGTACTGCTGCTCTGCAGCCTGATGCTTCAACGTGAGACGAGAGTCTGACGTTTTTAAAATCAATTCGCGTCTCTGTAGTTTTGTCCACATTCTTTTCTAATAAAGATGTTTCACGCCAGTCGGTAAAACCAGTCAGAACAGAACCGTGTTCAGAGCCGTGACTGCTGAGGACACGATACTGAATCATCTGCAGTCTGATGGCTGCAGCATCCGCGGGTGTATAAAACACCTACGAGGTGAGAGGACACAGGTCTGAGGAGATCCAGTAGAAGGAGGAACCTCATAAAACCTCGTTGACTTTCGCCTGCTGTGACCTCGCTGGTAAACGTCCGCCAGCCAGCAGATCCGACCAACGTCGGTGTCTGCCAACATCTGCAGCTGGATGCCGTTAAAAGCAGAGAAGTCGATAAAAGAGGAAGAACTAGTGAGCTGGCCTCCTCCAGATGTTTAAAAGCATCTCCTACACCTCTACCAGACCCGTACTGGAGAGGGTCCGGCCTGTCCGGACCGTTACAGACCATACCCAACGGTTCTCTGCGTTTGAGCTGTTTTCATATGGAGTCACAGGTTCGATCAGTTTGTAATTGATCCTTGTCCGTATTGACACACTGGTCGCTGCCGGGAACATTAAAATGTCCGTTTTGCTTCCTATATTGACCGCCTCTCGCTTCGCCAGGCCGGGTCTTACTGGGTCAGGTGGTGGACCACGTGGACTCGGTGCTGGAGGAGTGGTTTCCTGGTCTGCTCAACACTGACGTGCACGGCAGCGGAGAGGCGCTGCTGAAGAAGTGGGCTCTGTATAGGTTCGAGGACGGACAGGAGTGGAGCAGAATCCTGCTGGAAGACCTTTTTAACTACTCTGATAATGGTACATCAAACTCAAAGTTCAACTTCTGCACCGCTGACAGCAGCTCCGTAAGTCTCCACAATTCAGTAACAGTCAGGAATCATCATCCTAGATTTCCTGCTGGGGAACCCAGAGGATCCGCGCTGCACTCTTCCCATCGCTCAGATTGCTCCAGACTTGGTTCTGAGCGACCAGCCTGCTGGAACAGTACTGGACAGCGAGGAGCTTCACGTGGAACTGTCCCAGGAGAACCGGCTCGGTACGGCTTTTCACAGCTTCTCTTTGGTCTGCTTCCTGGGTTTAGTTAGGCTTCTCAAGATAATTTATTGATGTTAAATAGTAAGTCGACGATGTTTGTCCAGGGGACGGAGGATTTGGAACGGTTTATCGAGGAGTCTACAAGAATGAAGATGTAGCCGTGAAGATATTCAACAAACATGCGTCGGAGCTGTACATCCACAGGCTCCTCCGACAGGTAAAGGTCCCGCGTGTTCCGGACAGGTGCGTGCAGTCACGTACAAAACGAGTACCCGTCTCTTTGTGTGTTGGTGTAAATACATGTTAAAAGTCATCATTGTCCTGTCACATGACGTTTAGGCCAGGCTTTAGCTGTCAGATGTCCTCATATTTGTCTCTAGAAAACTGGCTTAGGTGTCCAGGTCCAGACCATCGTCCTTCCACCGCCGTGCTTGGCGGTGGGTCTGAGGTGTTTCTGCTGGTTTCCTCCAAACATGGTTCTGGACATTAAGACCAAACATCTCCTGTCTGGTCTCATCTTTCCAGAGGACGTTGCTCCAGAAGTCTGGTTTGTTCAGAAGCAGTTTTGTGAACCTCACTTGCTCGTCCATGTTGTTTCTAGCCAGAAGATGCTTACTGCTGGCCTCATCCTCTGATGGTGCTGTCATGGACGTTTAACATGCACAGTGTTGGAGACTCTGAGACGCAGCTTTTGGGTTTTATACATTTCTCTGAGCTGGATGGTCCTCCACTCCTGAAAGACCAACAACTGTTTTAAATGTTTTCTGCCTTTGAATAATCTTCTCACTGTAGAACATTGAACTACAAATAGTTAATACGTGGTCAATAACCATTTCCAGATAAACGTGCAGCAACAGTTGCTTCTCTAAGACCATTGCTGATGTCTTTCTCTCTTGGCATTGTGTTAGCACACACCTGAATCCTCCAGACAAGAAAACTGCTAAAACATCTGGATGTCTAGAGGTCTAAACAGCTGCAGCTGCTGAATTCATCAAAGATTGGTGGTCGGCAGCTCCTGCATCGATCCCTGCTAAACCCTGCAGGCAGACGGAGGGAACTCGGCGTTTCCATACTAATGAGATATTATGTTTAGCTCGACTTCCTCAGCCAGTGTTTTGACAGGACATCTTTCCTCTCTTAGTTAGACGTGCATTACTGCTGATAAAGTGCAGATTTGTTTTTCCGTTCTTCCTGCTGAGCAGACGTGACCGGACCTGGACGTCTCTCCCTCATCGGTGCTAATATCTCATTATGTGCTCTGTCAGGAGCTGGCGGTGCTGGGTCGCCTCCGTCATCCCAGCCTGGTGGGCCTGCTGGCGGCCGGCTCGGCTCCTCAGGTGCTGGTGATGGAGCTGGCTCTGCGGGGCTCGCTCGATTCCCTCTTTGAACACGAGAACGGGAGCCTCAACCAGAAACTGCAGCACAGGATCGCCCTGCAGGTGGCGGATGGACTCAGGTGGGGCAAACACTCCTTCTGGACCATGATTTGTCCTCGTCCGTCTGCTCTCTTCACATGGTTACTGCTTTTGTACCAAATCCTCGTTACAGTGACCCGTTTTCATCACCCGTTTGAAAGAACATTTGTGTTTTCCTTTTACTCACTAACACTGAAGTGCCAAAGCGCCAACTTTTGTTGAACTTGAATTGAGTGAAAGATCTCAGGTTGACACTGTCTGCAGGGCAATCAAAGTCTAAACTGTAACAAGATGAGGCCACACGCTGTTCTGAACCATGATTTCTGAAGCGTTCAGCTTCCTGTCAGGACTCAGGAGGCAGGTAGCACCACGGATGTCCTTCTGTGTGAAAAAAGCCTGAATGAAAGTTAGTTTTTGTTCTGTTTTGACTGAGCAGCAGCGTTCGGCCTCCGCGGCAGGACTGCGGATGAGCTGCCAGCTGAGGTTCAGACGGATACAAAGGATCAAGCTCCTCTCTTTAGTTCTGTGTATGGGCTGCAGATGCAGACTGGCAGTTTCAGGGCCTCCAGGTGAGGCGTTACAGCTGCTCCTGCTTTCATATCCCTGAGCTCAGAACATACATTCAAATAAGCCAGTTATGTCGGAGCTGGAGCTGCTTATTAAACCTGCTGTCATCTGAGAGAACGTGCACTCAGAAGCCAGATGTCAGCAGGTGAAATAAATCAGCTTATCAGTTTATCAGCTTTCACCAACGTAAAGAAGAAAATCCCAGGTCTCTGGAGGTCGGAAAACCTTCCCGAGCTCCTCTAAAGGGAGATCTGCAGACATTAGTTCTGATGAAGGTCTGAGGTTGAAATGGTTTTCTCCAACAGATGTTTTATCACACAAGTGAAACCCGTTCAGTCATAGTTTGATGTGTGTGATCAGGTACCTTCACTCAGCCATGATCATCTACCGGGACCTGAAGCCCCACAACGTCCTCCTGTTCAACCTGAAGACCGACTCGGAGGTCATCGCCAAAATCACGGACTACGGCATCGCCCAGTACTGCTGCAGCATGGGGGTGCGCAGCTCAGAGGGCACTCCAGGTCAGGCGAACCCATTCCTCCTCATCTCCACCTCACCTGTGACGCACATACCGCTACCTCTGATTTCAGCGTGGCGCAAAGCAGCAACATTTCTGGAGGCGTTTCAGAACGGTTTTGTGGGGTTTAAGGTGCAGGATTTTTGAAATACTGTCTGGAAACTTTCGGTGAGAATATTTGAAAACTAACGGCAAATCAAATAAGATGATAAACTTTGTTGTCCCACATGGAGGACCTTCTTCATGGTTCTGCAAACGGTTATAATTACACATCTGATTAGTGAACAGCACCAGTGAACCCAGTGAACCCAATGAGTGGTCGTCAAGGCTTCATACGAATAATGACCACAGCGCACACGGGTCCGGGAGGCGGCTGGAACCGGCCCAGTCTGCCGTTGGGCAAGCCCTCCTGGTTCTACTGGGAGGGGCAGTCCGAGCTGCTGCTGCCTGAAAGGGCGACATTGTGGAGGTGGGACCGTTGAGAGGTTTAAAAGTAAGTCCAATACTTCTAAAATGGATCCTCAAATGTACAGAAGCGAAAATAGAAAATGAGCTCTTGCTTGCGTGTGTCCGTGTAACGATGCACAGCGGAGTTCTGTAGCATCTGGAGACGATGACGAAGGACCCACTGACCCCCATATAGTCCAACACAGTAATCCAGCTGGTGACTGGAAGTCCTGCTGAGTCCAGCTTCTTCCGGTTGAGACAGCTGGAAGAAGCTGGACTTTACAGCCGACCTGATCTGGCTGTTAGTTAACCCCAAGAGTCCTGATTGTTGGTGTCACGTAGGGGGACCGCAACCCAAACCTACAGGAGGGTCCAGCACTTCAGCTTTTTTCTCATTCAAATTTAAAAAGTTAGGTGCCATCCAACCTTTATGTCATCATGACGCTTAAATCCCCATGTCACAGAATATGGATCATTATTTTTAAGTTGCACATGAATCTGTTGTCTGCTTAACAGTGTAATCAAGTTTGGAACCAGCAGGTGGCAAATACACCTAGAAGAGAAGAGGCCTTGTAGTGAACCCTGTGGAACCCCACATGGGAGGAGGACTCCGAATTACAACGAAATACAAATAACGCAAAAAACACGCAGACCAGCAACATGTTACTGCTGATGTTAGGAGCCACACACATCCGCGACATCGTGGCGTTCCCATGAGCACAGCAAGGTGTGACGACATCATCCCAAATCCGGTACTCCTGTGATGCACGGAGCGTTATTTCCTGTGTAGGACTAGAAGTGAACAGAATTTGAATAAGATCATGCTGTTTTCCCCCCAGCTGCGTTTAAAATCCCTGTTACAGTCTAACCTGCACTTCTGCACGTCCGGTTTGTTCCTGTTCCTTCTCATGGACAGTTTCTGTCTCAGAAAGCTCCAGCAGCCCGTGTCTGACCTGGTTGTGTGCATCTGGCAGGTTTTCGAGCACCAGAAGTTGCCCGCGGTAACGTGATTTACAACCAGCAGGCCGACGTGTTCTCGCTGGGTCTGCTGCTCTACGACCTGCTGACGGGTGGAGAGCGGATCTTAGACGGCATGAAGTTCCCCAGTGAGTTCGACGAGATCGTGGTGCAGGGAAAGCTGCCAGGTAAGCGATAGGTCCCCTGCACTCAGACCGGTCCCCTGCACTCAGACCGGTCCCCTGCACTCAGACCGGTCCCCTGCACTCAGACCAGTCCCCTGCACTCAGACCGGTCCCGTGTCTTGATTTTCTTTTCTCAGTTTTATTGTCAACTCTCTGTTGAAATGTCTTGAAGTGAGTCAGGATCCTGCTGGCGTGCTGATCTCCGACAACATCTGGGGCTCATGCTGAAAAAAACTTGAATGTCAATTAAAAATCTGACTGGGTCCGACCTCGTCAATCAATTCTGTCGTTGGTCTGACCTGAACTGGTGTGTATGTCAGAGCTGAACGCGTCTGCGTCCACAGATCCAGTGAAGCACTACGGCTGCTCGCCCTGGCCGGGCTTCCAGGCGCTGATGAAGGACTGTCTGAGGGAAAGCCCGCACAATCGACCCACGTCTGCTCAGGTGAGGACCCGAACACCTCGTGGCGACAACTGGCAGGTCTTTTACCAGGTCAAAGTTGTTGTCATGACAACAGTCCAGAGGTGCAGGTGCAACATTCAGGTTGAAGATAAACTTCAAGACTAAAACGCCTCTCTTCATGTGTGCAGGTGTTCGACAGGCTGAACTCGGGTGAAATGCTGTGTCTTACGAGGGAGCTCGAGCTTCCCCGGGTCTTCAGCGCCGAGTGCATCACAGTGAGCTCCGGCGGCGGTGACAGCGTCACGTCCAGCCACGCGGCCTGGCTCGGTGGGGGCAGCAGGACCCAGAGGAGGGGCTTCGTCACGGCCGTGGACCTGGACAACAGCACGGTCTCCACACAGGTACCCACACAGACCTCCTGGATCAGGACGACCTTTTTATTTTTTTAAGTACTGGCTTTACTTCATCAACCTTGAAAGCCTGTGGTATATAGCATAGATCAAGATTGATCGATTACATCCGATATAGAAACGTCAGTTAAAAGAAAACATCTGAACAGTCTGCTGGGCTGGAGTCTAAGAGACAAGCTGGCGGTTTAGATGAAGTTGTTGTTTCTGGCAGCTCAGAGAGCCAAGACACATAAATATACCTGACACCAACTCCAGAAGGTTTAATTAGATCAATTAGGAAACAGCATGGTTCAGGCTCACAGCCTCCTTCCTTCTTCTGTTAACAGGAAGTGGACACCAGTCCTGTCCTGTGCCTCGTCCCGGTCCAGATCCCAAACGAGGCCTGTGATTGGCTGGTGGCAGGTACGCAGTCCGGCTCGTTGCTGGTCATCAGCACGCAGGATCTGACCATTTGGCACCACCTTCAGAGCGTCAGCGACGCCGTCACCTCGCTGTTCTTCCACACGCACGCTCGCTGCACGTAAGCCTCTGTGAAAACACGCTGCAAACTCCAGACTGGTTTCCATGTGTTTCCGGGGCACACAGAAGGCTTCCATCGTTCCTTAAATGAGAAGCCACACGAAACACGGATCATCTCTGGACTGATAGTGGGGTTCTTCTTCTGTAGAAAATATTTTTTCCAGATTTCCTAAACAGCTGGAGAACAGCTTCATCAGGAAAATATCTTGTTCTGTCCAGTTTACGTACAAGTCAATTGTCTGCCCTGAAAAGCAGGTGGACCAGCAGATAGGTGGTCATCAACTCCGGGCACTCATTTAGAAGGAACCCTAACCTGTCTGGTCAGTCAGGGTTTGGCCCAAACAGTTGACATCCAGCCCGTCAGAATGTGTCACAAATGTTTTGAAGAGACCACACAGAGTCCACACAGAGTCCACACAACAGGAGCTTTATTGAATGAAGTATCCAGTAAAACCCTTTGAAACTTGTTCAAAGCTTGTAAATGTTCTTCAGTATGGAAACGCCCCTAAAAACAAAAAAACAGCCCCTAAAAACAAAAAAAACAGTCCCTTAAAACCATGACAGGTCATTGTATTATCACCGTGACGGCATCGACGTCTCAGACCCGACACCTGAAACCAACTCCACACACCGCAGTCCCCGAACAGTCACCTCCCGAAGTCTATTCCACAATCAAGCCCAAGTCTGGTGAGAAAAACGCCACATCCCACAAACACGACAGCTTCTCTGGATCCAAGCAGGAAAGCGCGTCTCACCAGGTAAATGAGGTTCAGCTGGTCGATCCAAGTTCTGAGATATCCCAAAGCTTTGCTGGGGGGTAATCCGCAGAAAGACGGTCGGTGGTTAATCCCAATTAGGTAAAGCAGGGAAAATCCACGACAAAGGAACGCTTTCCCGCTGCTTGGCCGCCCCTCACACCACACCTGTCTGCAGTTAAAAGAAGCAGAAGCAGTCACATGATCCCCGTCAGTCCCCTTCATCCAGTCAGGAGACAAATTCCTGACTTTATAATGAATGTGAGGAAAGTCATTACATAACATTCTCATTATTTATATAGTCCATCCATTATCTATACCCGCTGTATCCGTTTCCGGGTCACGGGTATTTAAATAGTCATGTGTGTAAATGGTGCACGTGAGGAACCTTAACTGAGGCTCCTTTAGCAAAATCTAGGAGAAAACTGTTTCCAAGCTTGATCAAAGAAGTGTGTTTGGTTTGTTTTTCCAGCCAAAGAAGGAGTTATTTGCTGGTGGGGACAGCAGATGGAGCGCTCAGTGTTTATGAGGACTCGGTACTGATGGTAAATATTCGTTTTTCTTCTTTCTGTTTCAACCGTCTGCTGCTCTTAAGTCTGGAACGATGCGCTTCACTTCGTCCTTCTGCCCTTTGCAGCGGGAGAACGGCCAGCCGGTTAAAACTGTCACCGTGGGCAACGTCAACACTCCGGTCATGTGCCTGGGTCAGTCGGTGCACTCGCTGGACGGCAGGAGTGTTTGGGCCGGCTGTGGGACCAAGATCCTGTCCTTCTCTGCCGACTACGACGTCTGCAGATCCATCGACACCAGACCCGTCCTCATCCTGCAGTGAGTCTGCAAACACCAGGACACTCCTCATAAAATAAGCTTTGTGCACCTGAACCTTGAAACGACTAAACTAGAAAAAATGAAAATGTCATGGCAGAGGGACCACAGGGTCCAGGTTGCTGGTCTCAGCTTTACGTCTCCTCTGCTGGACCTTCAGCTCCCGCTGGAGCTGTTAGCAGCCGAGTGTGAAACGGCTCCAGCGAGGATGAGCCTCTTCAAATAAATCTAATTGAACTTAACTCCTTTCCAGGAGGAATGAGGCATCGTTTCGGGGAGCTGGGAGGGTGCCAACACATTTGTCCAGGTCTAGAGTTTGTAATCCATCAACAGAACCAAGCAGCTTCACCAGACTACACAGCAGTTTAACGTGTGTGTGTGTGTGTGTGTGTGTGTGTGTGTGTGTGTGTGTGTGTGTGTGTGTGTGTGTGTGTGTGTGTGTGTGTGTGTGTGCTCGGCAGGCAGCAGCGCTCCCTCAGTGGCGAGGCTTGTGTGTCTCGAATGGCTGTGGATAAATACGTGTACCTGAGTAAAGCTGGAGCAGCCACCATCGAGGTCTGGGACAAGAGGAGCGAGAGGATGGTGGACTGCATCGACTGCGCTCAGATAATCAGGTACACACAGTCGTTTGGAAGATATGAGTGAATTGTTTTTAAAATGCAGGACTTACTTATGCGACAGCTGCATGTCCACGTGTCCTCTCCTGCAGACATGACTCCGGCTGCAGAGGCAGGCAGGGCAGCAGAGTGGAGCTGTCCCCTGAGGCGTCCCCCTCCTGGGCCGTGGTGAAAACCCTGCTGGTGCAGAGCTCTGTAGCGCTCTGGATCGGCACCAGGGGGGGCCATCTGCTCCTGCTGGAGGTCTCCAAGCACCAGACGCTGCAGGTCATGACACCCGGCTGCACTTCGATCCGCTCCATCACCTCTGCAGTCATACGTGGGTCTTCTACATTAAGTTTAGTTGTTTTATTGTTGTCTGTTTTATGACAGAAAGTATTATATTTTGTTTTGTTCTTGTAGTGGCAGAATGGAGGTTTTATCTACTTTCCTTAAAGTCAGAAACCTCCAAAACACTATGTTGGCTGTGGTTGTTGAACAGGGTGGAGAACTGGCATCTACGGGAGGATGCTCTTAGCCTCAGAAGCCACTGACATCTTTTGACTTAACTGGAGTCACACGTATGGATGTACTTGAAGCCACGCCCATAAACACAAACTCAAAATAGGTCAACCGAATGCTGGACCGCCAAGTCCCGTTCATCCTTGAGTACAACTTCCACATGCCTGTTAAAGCACGTATTTATAAGAATAAACAACACAGTCTTCATAGCGTTTAGGACGGAGACAGTTCCTGTGTCCCAGAGAGGATCACACGATGATGAGAAATGTTCAAGAAAATCAAGAACAAAGGCAAGAAAGTACCATCATCCACCGTAAAACACTCAGCCAGAGAAAACCACATCTCCAAAACCTTTATTTTTGATGGTGTGTGCAGTGATCTAAGGAGACCAAAATGACCTATTTGGACATAATAATCATTGATAAGTTTGGAGGACACCATCCTAACTGTGAAGCATGGGGGTGGCAGCATTATGATGTGGTGCTGCTTTGCTGCAGTCTTGAAGAGATTATATTTCTGGCTGGCCTGGAAGACCTGAACCAGGTGGTCTAGGAGGAGGATGTCTGGTCCTTTTTACTTATTTTGCCCAAAAGTATGAATTGAGATGGATGGATGGATGGATGTTGTGTGGATGGATGGATGTTGGATGGATGGATGAATGTTGGGTGGATGGATGTTGGGTGAATGGTTGGATGGATGTTGGGTGAATTGATGGATGGATGGATGTTGGGTGGGTGGATGTTGGGTAAATGGTTGGATGGATGTTGGGTGAATGGATGGATGGATGGATGTTGGGTGAATACATGGATGGATGGATGGATGGAAGAATGGAGGATGGATGGAAGAATGGAGGATGGATGGAAGAATGGATGGATGGACGGATGTTGGCTGAATACATGGATGGATGGATGGATGGATGGATGGATGTTGGCTGAATACATGGATGGATGGATGGATGGATGTTGGCTGAATACATGGATGGATGGATGGATGGATGGATGTTGGCTGAATACATGGATGGATGGATGGATGGATGTTGGCTGAATACATGGATGGATGGATGGATGGATGTTGGCTGAATACATGGATGGATGGATGGATGGATGGATGTTGGCTGAATACATGGATGGATGGATGGATGGATGGATGTTGGCTGGATACATGGATGGATGGATGGATGTTGGCTGGATGTTGGGTGACTGGATGGATGGATGGATGGATGGATGTTGGGTGACTGGATGGATGGATGGATGGATGGATGGATGGATGGATGGATGTTGGGTGACTGGATGGATGGATGGATGGATGGATGGATGTTGGGTGACTGGATGGATGGATGGATGGATGGATGGATGGATGGATGGTGGTCCCAGGACATTGAAGGTTAACTTGCAGGAGTGCGTCTGAAGACCAGAACGGGTCGTCTCTAGTGTTACGTCAGAACAAACTCAGACAGGCTGAGAACTGATCCAAACAAAGAGTAAAGATAATAAAGATAAGAAACCAAAACATTTTTAACAGCTGGGTTTTTGACGTCAGGGTTTCTCGGAGGGGGAGCGTGCAGACGGCTCGGTGTCCAACTCACACTGTGCTGTTTTGATGTCTTTTTCCTCTTCTCCTAAATGTATTTATTGGAAATGTATTTCAAAGCTGCCTTTATACCATCGCCTCTCTCTCAACGCTGTCATGTTGTTTTGTACAATCAGAGACGTTAAACTGGAAGAACGTGGTGCTGGTTCTGGGTCGAAGACTCCTACAAGACAAGAACCAGGACGGTGAGTCTGATGTTCACGTTTGTCCCTCCCGTTGTGGGAACAGTCGTCTCGCTGTGCAGCGTTCCTGCGTAAGTCCAACATCGGTGCGTTTGTTTCTTGGCTCTCAGACGAGCAGTCCGTGCTGATGGTGTGGAGCAGCATGCTGCCGATGGAGGTCAAGGACCTGAAGAAGCACTGCGAGAAGAGGGAGCGCATCGCCGCCAGAATGAGAGAGCAGCTCTGTCACGTCTGAGTCTGCAGGTTGGGAGGCTTTTTTCTACCAAAAATACAAGAACACAGCTGATAACAGTGTAAAAACGCTCACGTCATTATTGAACGAAGCCCTTAAACGTTCTCACTGCTGGAGAAGGACGTAGATGGAGCATAAAGGAGTTACTGTGTTGGAGTCAGTAGTTTGGACTCCTGCAGGCCAGTTATGGGAACCAGTTTGGAGGTTTACCCGTCATCTATAATCGGCTTCTGCTGATGTGACCCACACCCCGCTAGAAGGAGATCTCTGAAGAACGGTGGAGAGCAGTCGGTCTGGATGAGGCTGGAAAGAGAAAGGAAGCCCAGCGCCGTCCTACCCAGAGTTCCTCTGGGCCGACCTGAACAGTGCCAGTGTGAAAACGACCTAGAGTTACCAAAGTTTGTCAAACACTACCGGGACAGGGTTTTAGGACTGATGAAGCTGAAGTTGAATTCATCAGAAGGAATCGTGAGCTGTATGTGCCGAGAGAAAAGACATCTGACATCATCACAGTGGTCAGTGAGGTGGAGGCAGGACCGTGATCAATCCAACTGATCAAAATCCCCTCCAGGAGGGAGGAGTCAGGAGTCAGGGGGTCTGTCCACCAGCTGAAGCTCCGGAGGAGGACAAACCTGAGCCCCTCACAGATGACCTGCAACGAGCTCCAGGCAACCTCCTGATCCAGAATTCCTCCTGAACGTGGAGCAGCTCTGATCCAGTGATCCTGAAAGATCTGAAGAAGCTTCAGCCAGCTGGTAACTCCAAAAGGTCACTCACGTTTTCCTCCTGCTAGAATGTTTAATGGGTGTCTTCAGGAAAGATCTGAGGAGTTTAGGAAGTTTCTGTCGTCAGCGAAATGATCAAAGCAGCTGCAGTAAAGAAGTTCACGTCAGAGTTCTGGTTCGTACCTGCAGACGCAGAGTTAACGTCCTTAAACATTTACGTCTTTATCCTTCGCAGAAGAGTCGACCAAAAGGGATCCGCTCTCCTGAGCATCGACGTGTTCCTCAGACCGTCGTCTGTTTCTGACGACCAGACGACCAGACCAGATCAGTCCTGAGCCGGAACAACCGAGAGGCAACGGCGAGAGACGATCAGAAGAACGTGGTTGAAGACGCTGTGAAAGTAAAGACGAGGCACGCCTCCAAACTAAAGCGCCACGAGTTTTCACATGATGACAATCTTTGAGTTTCTGTGCTGTAGTCGTTTTGTAAAAGGGACACGGATGGCGCTCGGACGTCCTGCTCCTCGAACACAAGGATTTGTTTACGTGTCGCCGAGAACAGAAGCCAAAAAGGAAGAAAAGCCACTAAAATGTAAATGTGATTATTTATTTCCACGTTTGTGTGTTTATCGCTGAGCTCAGTCACTCCACGTCGGCAACCACGCGACTTTGCCGGCGCCGCCTTTTGGTGTTTTTACGTCAGCTCTCTGAAGTCACCGTGATGTCAAACAGAACAAGTCAGTAAAGCTATTTTGATGTGGATGGAAACGTCGTCATGTGATTTCTGACTTCCTTTACACGGCTCACGCTGAAAATACAACCTCAGATGGACAATTTTGTTGTTACTAATTTAACAAAAATTAAACCAAAAAGAAAAATAGGTTGAAGGTGTCTCCTGACTGGTCGTGGAGGAATTCTGTTAGGTCATTCAGGTTTTGGAACGTTCACTTCTGCACAGCTCCTTCAGAGAGCTGAAGGTCCACAGCATCTGAACCAAGTTCAGGTCTGGACTTTGAAAAAGAAAAGAATCGAGGTTTTGGAAAGACCTGGTCAGTTGATCGGATGTAGATGTGCTGCACTGTTTGGGATCATTTAATGTCATGTGACCCCCTGAAGTTTCAGCTGACAGATGTCCTCACATTTCTCTAGAGGACTGTGGTCTGCAGAGGAGGTCATAGTTCACTCAGTGACTGACAGGTATCCAGCTCCCAGACCATCATCCCTCCACCACCGTGCTTGACAGTGGGTCTGAGATGTTTCTGCTGAAATGCTGTTTGGTTTCCTCCAAACACATTGCAGCGGGAGCTGAAGGTCCAGCAGATGAGACATAAAGCTGAGACCAGCAACCTGGACCCTGTTGTCCCTCTGGACATTAAGACCAAACATCTCCACTTTGGTCTCATCTGTCCAGAGAAGTTTGTTCAGATGCAGTTTTGTGAACCTCAGTGGTTCTTCATGTTCTTCTTGGACAGGAGACGTTTTGTCCTAGAAACCTCCAAACAAACCGTCCTGGTTCAGTCTTCTTTTGATTGTGCTGTCGTGGACTTTTCATGTAAGAAATTGTTTTAACTTTTTTACAGATTGACGTGCCGCTATAACTGCTTTTTAAGGTAATTGCTGATGTCTTTCCCTCTCGGTATTGTGTTATGCTCAAGATCAACTTCTGAAATATCTGCTCTCATGATCTTCTGCTGATGATCAGTTCATCAATGATGACAATTAACAGCGCTTAGCTGCACTTACCTTCCTCAATCCTATGGAAGCAGTGAGGGGGTACTTAGTGTTGCCCACATTATTTTCCCTGCTCCTTAATGAAACACTCCAGACACAGTGAATAAAGTTACGTGTTGTTGGTCACTAAAGTTTACATTTTAAGACCAACTACAACCAGATAATGTATTTTAACAAAAATAAAAGAGGGGATATTAACTGTATGTACATAGAAATAAAAACTTGTTTATTAAAGTATCTCGAGAAACGGGAAAAGAAATCAGGCTCAGAATTTGGACCATTTTTATCTTTAATTTTAAACCAGGGAAAAAGACACTGCATTTGAAGCCATTTCATGGAAAAAATATTTACAAGGAGGACTCAGACCTCCTCAACATTTGACAGGACATTAGTAAAAAAAAAAAAAATAAAATAAAGAGACGAGAGTTAAGGATTTGAAGTACATCTGAACCTTAAAAACACTGCTCTGATATCCAAACATCAACATAAATATATTTATAATATTTATATTGTATTTACAGAATACTCCAAATATACAACATCCACGTATTCTATAAACAAATATAAATTACTTAGGCACACTTTTGTCTCAGACAATCATGGGAGTTGAATTCCGAGGCCATCGTCTCGCAGAACTTTGGTGAAGAAGAATCTGGTCTTTATCTTTTCGCCTCACGCCGTCCACACCGGCTACTCTGCAGATGACCTCGGTACTTGTTGGCCTTTAGATACTGTCGGGGTCACAACGCACGCCAGAGTTTCACACAGCAGGGTAAGAAAGACTTGTTTAACACTGTCAACAGATGCAGGGCCAAGAGCACCTCATGGCTCCCTGGTCTGCTCCTTTGCAGACTCGTCTCTGCAGGTTCCTGCTCCGGTCGGCCTGGCGGCGTCCACCTCACTGCAGATGCTTGTTCGTTCGTGCAGAAACTCCAAAGAGAAGCAGCAAAGACCAGACGGAGCAGACATGAGCGTGGGGTCTGGGCAGACAGGTGGGCTCGGGTTAGACAAGGCTGGGGTTTATTCCCAAACCCTCTTTTGAGTTTTATTTTAAGGTTTACAGTCATATAAGGTTCAGAGTCAACAAATAACAGCAGCTACGATATCTACAAAGAATATACAGTGCAAAAAGAATATACAATGATGACTAAACGCACTCAGAGGGGTGGAGGGAGGGGCAGCTGGCACGGCCGGGCAGGGCTGACAACTACAGTCTATAAGTCTGACTCGGGCATGTCGGGCGTGTCGGCCATCAGGTAACCGATACCGTAGCGGCCGTTGGGTGCGGTGTCTGCATCGGTGCCTCCACTGCCACTCTGCTTGCGGTAGATGCTGTTGCCGGGCATCGGCGAGGGCGCCTCACTGGGGGACTTGCCGTGGATCAGGCTGGCGTCGTCGTCCTCCTCCGGCCGGGCGGTGTCCTTGATGATGCGGCCCTTCTTGTAGGAGACGGTGGAGCGGCCGGTGGTGCTCTCGTCGATGATGTTGAAGTAACGCAGGCCGAAGACCACTGGCACAGGCATGATGGCCATCACCACCAGCGAGATGCACACCACGATGCCCCACAGGGGGAAGCGGAGGGTCTTCTCTAGTGCCTGGGGGGGCGAGAAAAAAGTTGTGGTAAGTAGAAAAGACAACCATCATGTGGTTAAAGTACTAGTGTATCGCCAGTAGATTACTGCTTCATCCATGGTGGGGGGGTGGGGGAACGGGGGCTTCAAAACAATCCGCTCATAGTCCACATGGGCACCACAGACGGGCCCGGCGTGGACTCTGGACAAACCTGCTTGGATCCTCGTTTCAAGATTAATTTGAAACCGTAAAGGCCCACAAACACTGTTATCATGTGTTACATAATCAATCCAAGCAACTAGCCGGAGTTAAGCGTGCCTCGACTGAATGAACATAGCCTTGCAGCGCCGCAGGGTTGTGTCACAGCTCTGTCCCGCCTCCTCCAGCTGAGCCACACTCCAGGTTGGCCTGAACCCTGTCAGGTTGACCAGGTTTGTCCGGATCTCCGCTGGCGACGACTGTGACGAAGCCACAGGGACTGCAAGCGAGGCTGCGCTCATTTCTGATGTCGCCTGGGGAAAAAGACCTCGACCGGCCTCTCAGAAAAACCCGTGTGTGACATCACAGGAGGTTTTTCCAGTTTTTTTTATAGCACCTGTCACCTGAACCAACTCACAGGTGTTGTTTTGTTTCAGGAAAATGATTAGCAGCGATCAGACATTCACCACAGCTGCAGTGGATCTCTAATTAGTTTCCCCTCTGATTATGCAGACGAAAGTTGGGACTCGAGCAGGAAGGACGTAGAACTGAAAGGCCATACATTTCCCGATGACTGGAGTTCTCTTAAAAAAGAATAAAATAAACCAACACTTATACCTGCTGTGAGTGGCTGTTTGTGTTGGCAGAGCAACCACCGTCGCTGGAAAACGCTATGAAACTATTTCAGGCCAAAGTAAAAACCGTACATCTGTAGACACTTTGTTTAATTTGGCCTTTGTTCCACATTACAATGGCTTTAAAATAATCATACAGGTGCTTCTGCCCAGGAGACCACACATCCTGTTGATTGTCCCTGGCTTAAAGGGCACTAAAGCACACGTTTTTTGGTGAACATTTTTGAACCCTTTAATTCACTTTTAACTTGTTCCAAGTTTACTAAGAAAGACGACATCTCGCAGCACTGATCCCAGTCCTCGGGAGAGTCGAGCCGGAGACATAAACTCACCTCTTCCTGTATCCAGGCGCTGTAGCTGGGCGGCGTCATGGTCAGCTGGATGAAGCTGGTGCACAGGAGGACCAGCAGCAGGATGGGCGTGATGTACTTCCACATGTAGTAGTAGAACCGGTACGGGGTGAAGCCCAGCATGTCCTTCAGGTCTTCAAAAAATCTTAGAAAGCAACAGAGGAGCAAAATGGAAAAGCAGCTAGAGATGAGATCTAAGACTTCCCAGTGGTTTCGTGGTTTCTTTCACATCTAACCTTCATTTAAAATGTTCAGCTCTACACAAGTGGAGGTCAGAAACTTGGTAATGGTGCTTACTTATCAATCCCATAGACCCAAGCAATAGCCACGTTTTCGAGCACGACAATGATGAGCAGAGGCAAAGTAGCCGAGTAGTCGTCGAACATGGCCACGAAGTAGTTTCCTGAGCGCTGGACGAACAGCAGGCCGATGGAGAAGGCCAACACGCAGCATCCCACTGCAGCAGAGGAGCAGAGAAACGGTCATCTCCACTAAACACTGACAAGGAAGCTTTCTGAAGTCCTTCAGAAGGTCGTCCAGACAGACCAAAACCATGTTGATTTCTGCTGTTAGGTTAAACATTTTAACGTGGGGGTCGTGGACAGCGACTCTCTTTTGGAGCCCCCGGTGGTCAGTCGAGCAACTGCATCTTTTTCTACTTTCTTAAAGTTGCAGTTAGTGTTTTTTTTGTTAGTTTCTTAAATTACCACTATTTTCTGATAATATCACATAAACTAGGTAACTATAGAAGCGGCTCACAATGCTCACATGTTTCCACCGCTCTGTGGCAGCTCCTCCAATCACAGCCAGGGGGCGTGCTTGCTAAATGTCAATCACCAAGTCCAGCGCACGCTCCAGACACCCCGCCCCTCCCCTCTAGCCCCGCGCTCTGTGCATCCGCTTCAGGAAAACTAGATGTGAGGAGGTCGTACGAGTTCTTTTGAAACGTCTCTAACCTGTCAGGAACTCCTTGCGGATTTTGAACGTGTCAATCAGCGGCGTGAGGATCCCCTCGATGGTGCCAAACATGCTGCCGAGGCCGAGGTTAACCAGCATGAGGAAGAACATGACGGACCAGAAGGGCGAGGCTGGGAAGTGGGTCATTGCCTCTGTGAAGGCGATGAAGGCCAGACCCGTGCCTTGGACCGCCTGTTAGAGGAGGAGAAGAAGAAAAGGCGTTAAAAGAGACGTACTAACACACTGGTAGGCCTCTGCTTAAAATTTCAGACTTTTAGAAGCCTCTAACGCCTCATTTACGCTTGACCTACAGAACACGCCCCGTGGTGTTCAAGGCAGGAAGTTCTATGGATCGGTGGGCTTACGCCACTAACACTAACTTGTTGCCAGGGGAGACAAACTGGGACTTGTTTCAAACAACCTAGAGAAGTTTGTTTTTTAAACTGCTACGCTCCACGTCCTGGTGGCTGGGGCGCGGTGCGTACAGCCGAGCCGGTTCACCAGGGACCGCCACGGCCGGCGATCTCCACAGCAACGCCCACATCCTGGAGGTCGCTCCCAATGACGTCGTCTAACCAGGTGTGACATGGGGCCTTTTCCATCCGGCAGAGCTGGACTTGAACGAGAGATGGTTCTCGCTGGGCGGTCCGGAGGCAGATCGAGGACGCATTCGAACCAGCAGGGCGGCGTTGAAATATAAGACGCCCAAAAACCCAGCTGGAGGTTCCAGCTGTGGCTATAACGCTGGATGTTACCTCAGAATACAGGTCATACATCAGGAATGAAGTGGAAACAGGTCGGTCTGCTCCGAGTTTCCATAATAAGACTCGTCTCATCCGTTTCTGCGTTTTTGTGTGCAGCATCACTCTTCCGGAGCCTCTCGCAGGACAAAGGTTTGTTAGTCTTTAACTATCAGGTCTTTATGTTCACGTACCTTGTTGAGCTCGTCCTCGATGCTGCAGGATTCCAGCCCAAGCGCCGGGTACTCGTCCTCCTTCACACGCTTGATGACGTCTATCATCTGATGGTAGTCGTCAGCGGTCACCTGACTCACCTGGGTCAGGTTTATGTGGTGCGGAATCAGGCTTTGATCAATGCCGTTCCCCAACAACGCCACAATCTTGTTTGTATTCCTGCAAAGGGAAGAAAATGAGCTTGTGGCATTTATATGATTTAAATACCTACATTTTCCTCAGTATTTTGAAAATCAGGCCCAAAAACTGTCTGAGGCTGTTAAGTAGAAAACACTTTCTGGACCTGCCTGGACCAGGCTGAGTACCCGGAGCAGAGAATGTTTCAGAACTTTTCAGACTTTTATTTTGAAACTGGGATATTTCACAGCTGAATTTGGATGGTAATTGTCTTTTCCTGCGCTGTCTAGAAGGATCTCCACATACACAGAAGCCGGCACTCACAGAGCGACACATTTGCTGTTCATGATGTTGGCTTTGAAGCCCAGCACAGCGAACACCACCAGGGTGGCCAGCACGGAGGTGAAGAAGTTGATAAACGACACCAGAACGGCATCGAAGTGGCAGTTGTTGTCACGCTTGTTGTAGCTGGAGAAGGCGATGACGCCGCCGAAGCCGAGACCCAGGGCGAAGAAGACCTGCGTGGCCGCCTCCCGCCACACCTTCGCCTCCAACATGATCTCCAGCTGAGAGCAGAAAACACACACCCTTCATTTCACGTGCTCGAGTCGTTATTGGTCGTTATTGTGCATAATTAGGGGCGTGTACTCATTTATTTGACTGATAGCTGAATTGTTGTCAGCGTCTGGGAACACCAGACGGTTTTTGGTGAATTTTAGGGAAGTCTGAACTGTGACTTTTTTTTGATTTCAGAGTTAACGACTGAACTGGGACACATTCAGTCAGAATCTGTCCCATTATGTTGATGTGCAGAGATCCTCCTTTCTGAAGGATCATCTGGGCTGAAATCACGTCTGCAAAAAGCCCCTGATAGCACAGAAGAACCAGCAGATTCCCTCCCTGCAGGGCTGGAGCTTTTTCCCTGAATTTGTCGCCCGTTTGTCCTTTGTTGTGTCTCAGTGCGCCGCCTCGTCAAACAACATCGACAGCTGTCGTGTTCTGAGCACAAAGCAGGAAGCACTTTTATGTCTGAAGGAACACCGAGATGGTGGCTGAAGGTGCCGTTTGAAGTCATAAGATGTCGAAGAAGAGGCAGAGCAGACACACAAGACAGACGTGCTCTGCTGGAAACGGCTGGCTGGTTACATAAGGACACGGTTAGTCCTGTTTCCATGGTGACAAGAGTCTGTGGCCTGAAATGCCATTGGCCACCTGCTGCAGAGAAGTGGGCCTATCGCAGCGCAGATTTGGTCTTTTGGGTTCAGGCAGGTTTACAGTGACTTCAGGAGGGAATGAAGAGTGGAGCCGACAAAAAGAAGGATTTCTGATTCCTCCAGAGGTGGGAAAAGTAAAAAAATACTTTACTCATATTCTTCAGCAAAACTATTTGAAGCATGAAATGTGTTGGAAGAAGAAAGAGGCCTAAAGAGTTTCTTTAAGGGACTCATGAATGGCAGACCGCTTCTAAGGAAATGTTTGATCAAAAGCATTAAAAAGCAGTTGATCTGAACCTGAACAGCTCAGAAAAACGCCACCTTCTGACGGGTTGTACCTTCGGCGTGAACATGTGTCGAATCCCATCCACGGACCCCTTCAGGAGCAGAGACCGGACCAGGAAGCAAATCAGCACAACGTACGGAAACAAGGAGCTGAAGTACATCACCTGCGGGTAAAGACGGGGAGAGTTCAGTTTGTGTCTTTGGACAGCTGTAATAAAGTCAACGGAGCGATTCTGACTAACCGTGGCGCCTCAGTGATTCAGTTTTATCTTAGATGAACCCGGAGGCCCAAAAGCAGTACACCCAAAGGTATTCCTGCACCTTTACGGCAGCGGGGATCGAGCCCTACCAACCACACACTAGACTGCTTTGCAATACTTGGAAAAGATTCTTAAGACTAACTTATGACGCCCTGTCGTCTCGTTACTGCGATCACAGGACGACCCACGACTCTTCATTACTGTCCTCAGACTTGTCAGCAACTTTATAATCATTTGTAAAATCTGAGTGTGAGGTCGACGTCCTTCTGAACCTTTTGCTTTTGTTTTCCAAAGAAATGTTTTGGGTGGTGAGGCAACGTTTGCCGGCGTATTGATATGTTGACAACATGCATGTTAGACCACCAATGGGATTTGTGCACATGAGCCATTAGCTCCGCCCATCAGCAAGCCTGCAGGAATTCAACCAATCAGAAAACATTTGAGCCAAATCATCTCATTTTCTGGGAGAGCGTCTCCTTTTGATTCTCCATCTTTGTCGTTCGGACATAGTTACGGGCTTTTGGAGTTGGTGCAGAGATACCGGAGGTTAAAACGGCAGCGCTGAAAACGAGCAGAACACGACCTCTGTAAAGACGAGCCAGCGCTGAAACACTGCCAGTAGCAGTCAGGCCAGACGCGGCCGCCTGACATGGGTGAACAGGACCGGCTGAAGGCTGTGGGTGGAGACATGGAGAGGTGGTTGAGGCTGAGTCAGGAGCGCAGTTAGTGATTCAGAAACATTACGTCTTCCTTGCTGATCCGTGTGTTGACACAATTCTACAGATTATCATTTAAAGATTAAATGAAGCAGTTCAGTGCCTGCTTATGTAGGTTTCTCCCTTTATGTACCATGAACTTGCTCTTGTCAAGGTTTTAGGTTTATGTTGGTCTTTGTTTCCTTTATTTACTGTTTACTCTTTCCGTCCCTCCTTCCATACCTTTGCCTCTACCTTCATTATCTTCCCATATCTTCTCCCTTCAGCCAGTGTGTATTTATGTCCATCTGTCCTCTCGTCCCCTTACTAGTCCATTTGTTGTGCTCCTGTGTTGCTTCCGTTCCCTTCACCTCTGTTTCCCAGCTTTGTTTTTTTTTCCTTATTTCTTTTACTATCCTGCGGTGGGCGCAGTTTTATCAAAATAAAAGACATCGTTTTCTGTTCCTCCCTCCCTGTCTCTTGAATTTAGGTCCTCCAGCGCACCATTTGAGCGTTCTTGGTCAAAACAAATTCCAAGAATGAATACGAAGACTAAAGTCCAAATGTGCCGTTTCTATCACCATCGAGACATTTAAGAGTTAAAACAGTTTTAATCACAGCTTTGACATTTTACACTCTCAAAACGCTGAACATCAGATAAAATCTAAACCAGCGTGTGGGATTTACAGAATTTATAGATGAAGCTTCTGAAGCGAAGATCCCTGGAAAAAAGGTGACATGCCAGAAATTTACGTAGTTAAATCAGCTGCAGCTTTTTTGTTTCCTAATAAAGCCCCCACACCCACCACAACACCCCCACCCACCCCCACACCCACCACAACACCCCCACCCACCCCAACACCCCCACCGACCCCCACACCCACTCCAACACCGACACCCACCACGACCCCCACCAACTACCCCACCGACACCCACCACGACCCCCACCAACTACCCCACCGACACCCACCACGACCCCCACCAACACCCCCACCAACATGCCCACCGACACCCACCCCGACCCCCACCAACACCCCCACCAACATGCCCACCGACACCCACCCCGACACCCCCACCGTCACCCCCACCAACTACCCCAACGACACCCACCCCGACACCCCCACCGACACCCCGACCGACACCCCCACCAACTACCCCACCGACAAACCGACAACCCCCACCGGCAAACGAGTTATTTAGATTTTTCATCCATGATGTGTCGGTAATGAACAGTGTCTAACATCTGAAGGATTAATTAGGTTTCTAAAATAACATTTTAAATTAATTTTTTACATTTAGGTCCCACATCCTGTCTCCCTTTTTACCCACAATCTGGACCATCGAGTCAAGCTGAAGGTTTTCCTACAAAAACGCGATTCAAACACCAAAAACTGTACTTCTGCATATTGCGTTTGTAAAAAAAGGGCAGTGTGTTAAAACTGTGCCGTTTAAGCGCCGTAGTCCCACCCAGACAGGCCAGGCAGACACACCAGACGGCTCCAGAACGAACATCTGATCCAGACAATACAAGCAAAAGCTGGGCTGTGCCGTAATTAATTCAGTCGCTGACGACGTTACAAGGTATTTCTGCTAGTAGAATCCCTCCGCTAGAGCCACACCGGAGACGTCTGAGGATCGTGTTCGTGAAGCAGAGGACGAGCGGCGGGCGCTGATCTGAGCTGCACACTGAAACGCTGCTGCTGTGGAAGGTTTCCATGTTGTTTCGTCTGCAGCTTTTGTTTGAACGTGGATCCGAGACAACATCCGACAGCAGTTTGGATAAGACTTGAGCTTAGGACCATGTTTGGCTCAAAGGCAGCAGAGCTCATGTAGCTGCATTACGCTAACCTTTAGCGCTCTGCTAAGCTTCAGCAGACAGTCAAAACAACTGAAACTTCACTTACAAAGGAAGCACAGTTAAATCTGTACGAGTCCGTTTAGGCTGCGACGAAACAGGAAAACATCAACTGAAGCTGCCAAATACATTTCGTTGGCTACGCACGCTGCTGTGGCTAACGCTAGTCAGTCAACGACGCGTCATCTGACTGGCTGCTCACTAGCCTGCTTAGCCAGCGCTTGTTGCTCAAACTTGGCATAAAAGCTCATAAAAGCTCTTTTGTTGGACGCGATTGCCAGGAACATTGATCACTTCAGCTGAAACACCAAAGCCGAAGTAATTCACAAGAACTGGGAGAGGAAAGAGGAAAGGAGAGGAGAGGAAAGGAGAAAGGAAACAAGAAGAGAGGAAAGAGAGGAAAGGAGAAAGGAAACAAGAAGAGAGGAAAGAGAGGAAAGGAGAAAGGAAACAAGAAGAGAGGAAAGAGAGGAAAGGAGAGGAGAGGAAAGGAGAGGAGAAAGGAAACAACAAGAGAGGAAAGAGAGGAAAGGAGCGGAGAGGAAAGAGGAAAGGAGTGGAGAGGAAAGGAGAGGAGAAAGGAAACAACAAGAGAGGAAAGAGGAAAGGAGTGGAGAGGAAAGGAGAAAGGAAACAAGAAGAGAGGAAAGAGAGGAAAGGAGAGGAGAGGAAAGGAGAAAGGAAACAAGAAGAGAGGAAAGAGAGGAAAGGAGAGGAGAGGAAAGGAGAGGAAAGAGGAAAGGAGTGGAGAAAGGAAACAACAAGAGAGGAAAGGAGCGGAGAGGAAAGGAGAGGAGAGGAAAGGAGAGGAGAAAGGAAACAACAAGAGAGGAAAGGAGCGGAGAGGAAAGAGGAAAGGAGTGGAGAGGAAAGGAGAGGAGAAAGGAAACAACAAGAGAGGAAAGAGGAAAGGTTTTGGTTTTAACGAGTCCTTTATTAAGCAGTGCAGAAACAATACAATCAAACCATCAACCCATCAAAAAGAAAACTAGAAGTGAAACAAAAGATCATCATTCTCTCCAGCGACATGGCATAAAGCCCCCCCCACCGACCATTTATTTATAAAAGTGTCCAGATCTCCCACCAATTTATAGTAAGAGTGGTCCACTCGAAGACGGGACTTCAGAAGACCCTTAAAAACTCCAAGTGGATCCACTCCACCAGAACCCAACATACGGTTCTTCCTGGTCAGCCAGATTGAAAGCTTGGCTGAACCGCATAAGAAATTGAGAAGTGTATGAACAGCTTTTTCTTTAGCCGTGTATTTGGGACCAAAAATAAATAAATCAAAGGAAAACACCACACCGAGACAGTGAAACCACTCCCGCAAGAGGTGAAAAAGGCCCTCCAGACGTGGACACTGGACAAATAAATGTGCCAGTGTCTCAGTCTCTGAGCAAAATAAACAGCCCTCTCCCACACTAGGATCCAGGTGTGCTCTGTACCTGTTCGTAGCTATACTCCCATGTACAATCCTCCACTGGAGGTCTGCTGTCCTCTTATCGATGGGCAGCTTGTACAGGGACCGCCAACTGCCCTTCGGGGAAAACCCTGGGTCAAAGAACTCAGTCCACCCCGACTCTCGCAAGTCCATTAAAGAGCGCAGGTTCAGCACCTTCACACAGACTTGGTACATTACTGTCTTCTGCATAGTCTGGAACGTAACCAAATGAAAGTCCGCGAAAGACAACAGGCGACCTCCCCTATCCTGCCAATCCCCCATCGCTGGGGCAACGGACAAGTTGGGAAAACCATAAATGCTGTCCTCATCCCACTGGTCAGGCAGAGTCCCGTGACTTGCAAAAACTCTCAAGGGCTGTGACAGAGTTTTGCAGACTTCCTTCACCACTCTCTCAATAAGTCTGACGGATGTGATTTTCAGACGTTGCTTCAGTATCTCCGTGGACGTTCCCGACATCTGTAGCAGATGGCCAAGCTTCGTGCATCCGGCCTCCCTGAGCCGAACCCGCATACTGGAGGATTCCAGCATCGAGGAGGGAAGGAAGTTGTTATAGAATAAAGGCTCCTCAAACAACCACATGCCCGGGGTTTCATCAGGTACACGCGAAGCCACGAAAACCTCCCACGCTTTCAGTACAGACACATAGAAAGACGAGAGTCCAGTAAGGTCCACTTCTCCAGGTCGCATGAGGAATAACTGCTTGTCGTAACCCAGTCTGCCAACTCTCCTCAGCAACAGTCTTGCTGTATCAATCCATCCCGGACCGCAACCATACAGCAGCCGCTGGGCAGTCCGAAGCCTGAAGGATGCAATCTTGGACCGAATGTCAACAAGACCTTGTCCTCCTTCAGCAACAGGCAGATAGAGTCCCGCCGCCCGAATCCAATGCCGACCAGACCAGAAAAAGTTCACAAGAACCCTCTGTATCTCCTCCACCAGACTTCTTGGTGGTGATAAAGGAATAAGTCTGTGCCAGAGAGTCGAGGCAACTAAGCTATTGACAACCAAAACCCTTCCCCTAAAAGACAGCTGAGGGAGCAGCCAATTCCATCTAGATAACCGAGCACACACCTTTTCCAGACTTCCTTCCCAATTTTTCTTTACAAAACCATCGGAACCCAGAAATACACCCAGCACTTTAATTCCTCCCCTCCCCCACCGTAGCCCCCCTGGGAGAATAGGAGTATCCTGTTCCCCCCACCGTCCCACTAGTAGAGCCTCGCTCTTTTCCCAATTCACCCGTGCGGTAGAAGCAGCTTCATAAAGTGATAAAGTTCTCGTCAGATGACACATATCAGACTGAGATGAAATGAAAACGTTCACATCGTCCGCATAAGCAGACACAACAAAAGAACGACAAAAACCGGGCAGTGAAAGACCACCGAGCCGAGCTCTCAGCCTGCACAGCAAGGGTTCAATAGCAAGGCTGAAAAGTTGCCCTGAAATAGGGCATCCTTGCCTGATCCCCCGCTGCACAGGGATCGGCCGACTTAGTCCCGCCCTCATTTTCACCAGACATTCAGCACCATTGTACAACAACCCCAACCAAGACAAAAATATTTCCCCAACACCAAAGGCCCTCATTACAGAAAATAAATATGAATGATCTACTTTATCAAAAGCCTTCTCTTGATCCAGAGACAAAATGCCACAATTTAAATCATAAACTTCACACAAATCAAACACATCCCTCATCAGAAAAATGTTGTCCATAATTGTCCTGTCAGGCACACAATAAGACTGATCCATATGCACGATGTTGTCCAAACAAACTTTTAGTCTATTTGAAAGCGCTCTAGAGAGAATTTTATAGTCTGTGCAAAGTAAGGCCACTGGCCTCCAGTTCTTTAGCAGGACCAGATCCCCTTTCTTGGGCAGTAAAGATAGAACTGCCCGTTGGCAGGAAATAGGAAGAGATCCCGTCCTGTAGCTGTCCAACAGAACTTCATGAACATCTGGGCCAAGGATGTTCCAGAAGTGTTTATAAAAGTCTGTAGAGAGCCCATCAATTCCAGGTGCTCGCCCAAGAGCCATCTGATCGACAGCCAGAGTCAACTCCTCCAAGGTTAGCTCACAATCCAATGCAGCCGCCTCTGCCGAGCTAAGCCGAGGAAGACCGTCGAGGAGATCAGACCTGCTCTCCATGCAACACTGCTGCTGCCCAAAGAGGTCAGAGTAGAACTCCACGGCATAGTTCAGCATCTCAGTCTGATCGGTAGTTAGATGTCCTCCAGGCAATCTCAAACAAGGCATCAGTTTTGTCTGAGCGACC
This sequence comes from Xenentodon cancila, assembly GCA_014839995.1. Lineage (NCBI taxonomy): Eukaryota > Metazoa > Chordata > Actinopteri > Beloniformes > Belonidae > Xenentodon > Xenentodon cancila. The sequence goes on along the minus strand of CM026199.1, from coordinate 31,524,777 downwards.
GACTTTTCGAGGTTAAAGAAGAAAGAAGTCGGAGCATCCGTGTCCTTCAATTGGAGGAAACGAGCTCTAACCAGCGCTCCCTTCACACGTTCATGTAAAAAGGAGCTCAGCGCCGATTTCTTCTCCTGGAGCAAACGGCCAGCGCCAGGATCCGGGCACCTCTGCAACCCCTCTTCAATAGTTTTAATAGACTTCTCCAGTTCACAAACAGTAGCTTTTAATGCAGCAGTGGAATGTGAGGTATATTGTTGACAAAAAACCCTGATCTGAGCTTTGCCCACTTCCCACCAGTGTTTTATGGAGCCGAAAGAATTCTTACGGGCTCTCCACAGCTCCCAAAAACACCGGAATTTTATGCAAAAAGTGCTATCCTGGAGAAGTTTATTGTTAAAGTGCCAATATGATTTAACCCTCACACCTGGTAGGACTACTAAAGTCGCAGTGGCGAGATGATGGTCTGTGAACCCAACAGGGCTGATGTCACTATAAGCAACACCTGATGACAAGTTCCTGGAGACGTATATACGATCCAGCCGTGCAGCAGTCACCACACCATCCCTAACCCGAACCCATGTGTACTGCCTAACCCCTGGAAATTTCACCCTCCACGTGTCCACTAAATCCCAATGCGTGATTACAGTTTTAAGGCTCCGGGAAGAAGAAGGATGAGGTTCCTCGCATGTCCTATCTAGAGTGAAATCTAATGTGCAATTAAAATCACCGGCAACTACTAGTTTATCACAGCGCCACTGTTGTAGTTCAACATTGAGTTTATTGAAAAATGAAAACCTTTCGGGGCCGAGATTTGGGGCATAGATGTTCACGAGGCAAAACGCCGTGTCATCTATCTCTACCCTGATGAATAGCAATCTGCCTGGGACAACCTCGGTCACAGAAAGGATTTTTGCAGATAGAGTCTTCCTGAGCGCTATCGCCACACCCGCAGTGAAATTTGAGCCATGGCTGAGCACGAGATCACCGTCCCACCACAAGCCCCAATCTACCTCATCTGCAGGGGTAGAGTGAGTTTCCTGTAGAAAAACTACATCAATCCCCTTTTGGACTGCAATCTCACTAATTAAAGTTCTCTTGTCTCTTTCCCTCCCACCGTTCACATTTAAAGTACCAACCCTGAAACCCTTCATGAGGAGGTTAGAGATAGGAAAAACAGCAAAAAGATCAAGGAGAAGACAGTACAGAAAAAGAACCATGTGATGCATTATCAGGTAGATTCCTTCATTTGTCTGGTCCTCATACTCATTCTCACTTTATTTGAGGCGGCTTTCCTCAAAGTTGTTATGTGTTTCTTCAGACGGAAACGTTTCCGCTCATCTAAAAGATCAAAGCCCACCAGTCTCTTAAGCACGCTAACTGATCGGATAAATTTTTCAGTATCACTGAAGTAATCACTGACTTTGACTGACCTTTTATATGTTTCATCCAAAAACCTGTTTATGTCTTCCAAGGAATACAAATCCTTTGGCCTATTACTAATATCTACAATGGATGCAGCATCCGATTCAGAGTCGTGATCCATTTCATCCACACAGGAACTCTCTTCAACAGTTACCGATCCGCCTCCATCATCATCCACGGAGATATCAGCACGATGTTGAGCAGGAAAATCAAACAATCCCTGACTACAGGAAGAACCAACTTCACTAAGCACACTACATTGAACACTATCAGACTCATCTACGACACTGCAAACATGAGGATCCAACCGTGAAGAAACGTTATTTTCCATCACCACACGGTTGGTTAAAGTGGCAGGCGATGCCACTGCAGACGTCACGACAGGACCGTCAGCGGGAACTCTATCAGAGCTGGAAGTACCGCTGGTTCCAGCACCAGCTGAGACATGAGAAATAGCAGAGACACCGGCCGAAGGACCGGCAGAAGAACCGGCCGAAGGACCGACAGGAGCGCCGGTAGAAGGACCGGTGGTAGGACCGGCCGGGGCACCGGCAGAGGCACCCGCCGAAGGACCCGCCGAAGGACCTGCCGAGGGGCCGGCAGAAACAGCGGCCGAAGGACCAGCAGAGGGACCGGCAACAGGGCAAGCCTCGGCGTACCCGCCGGGGCCCGCGCCGACGTCGGCGTCCGCTCCACCTGCCCGTCGCTTATGAGGACAAACATAACGTTTATGTCCCACGTCACCACATTCAAAACACTTCATCTGTCCCGAACTTGCATACACCATATAGCAACCGTCACCGTGTTTCACCCTAAATGATACCTCCAGTGTTTGTGTCGGCGACTCCAGGAACATGAATACCTGCCGTCGCAAAGACAGAATATGTTTGAGTTTAGGGTCTCTACACCCTAGACTTACTGTTTTGAACTTGCTGGCAAATTTTCCAAATCTCCCTAGTTCTTTTTCTAGCTGTTCATCAGAAATGAACGGCGGGACACCGGACACAGTGATACGTGTCGAAGGCACCGAAAGCGGTGACACCTGTACGTACACACCGTTGATGAAGACGCCACGTCCCACCAGGTCAGGGACGTGCCGTTCATCGGTGAGGAAAGCGACAACAGCCTTATTCATCCGTGAAGCAAAGTTGATGTTTTCATGTCCGACTTGCTCCCCAACAGCCAAAAGGACGTCCTCCATGGAGACGCTGTTGTCCGGTGGGACAATTCGGACGCCATGTCGGATAGACGGAGGTGGCGTCGCAGAGGACGCCATCCTCCGACAAGCCACCAATTAACCCGCAGTGAAGACAAAACTTAATACACTTACCTATCGTGCACAGAAGAAAAGGAGAAGAAAACGAAATCCCCGAAACCGTGAAAACAAGTCAAAACCCGCGCCACTCACACACTTCACCTCCGACCACCGCTCACGCTCACTCTCACACCACGCCCACCGGAAACAGAGGAGAGGAGAGGAGAGGAGAGGAGAGGAAAGGAGAAAGGAAACAAGAAGAGAGGAAAGAGAGGAAAGGAGAGGAAAGAGGAAAGGAGTGGAGAGGAAAGGAGAGGAGAGGAAAGGAGAGGAAAGAGGAAAGGAGAGGAGAAAGGAAACAACAAGAGAGGAAAGAGGAAAGGAAACAAGAAGAGAGGAAAGGAGAGGAGAGGAAAGGAGAGGAGAGGAAAGGAGAGGAGAAAGGAAACAACAAGAGAGGAAAGGAGCGGAGAGGAAAGAGGAAAGGAGTGGAGAGGAAAGGAAAGGAGAAAGGAAACAAGAAGAGAGGAAAGAGAGGAAAGGAGAGGAGAGGAAAGGAGAGGAGAAAGGAAACGACAAGAGAGGAAAGAGAGGAAAGGAGCGGAGAGGAAAGGAGTGGAGAGGAAAGGAAAGGAGAAAGGAAACAAGAAGAGAGGAAAGGAGAGGAGAGGAAAGAGGAAAGGAGTGGAGAGGAAAGGAGAGGAGAAAGGAAACAAGAAGAGAGGAAAGGAGCGGAGCGGAGAGGAAAGAGGAAAGGAGTGGAGAGGAAAGAGAGGAAAGGAGAGGAGAGGAAAGGAGAGGAGAGGAAAGAGAGGAAAGGAGAGGAGAAAGGAAAGGAGTGGAGAGGAAAGGAGAGGAGAGGAGAGGAAAGGAGAGGAAAGGAGAGGAAAGGAGAGGAGAAAGGAAAGGAAACAAGAAGAGAGGAAAGAGAGGAAAGGAAATGAAAGAGAGGAAAGGAGAGGAGAGAAGAGGAGAGGAAAGGAAAGAAGAGGAGAGGAAAGAGAGGAAAGGAGAGGAGAGGAAACGAGAGGAAAGGAAAGGAAAGCCATTCAGCCACTATGTCAGTCTGAGTTACGGAGCAAAGTCTCCTGCAGTTCCTGCAGGTGTACCTAATAAAGACGCTGGCAGGCGTGTTTGGGTGGAGCCTGCCCCCGGTGGTCAGTCGATAAACCGCAGCTTCTCTTAGCTCTGCAGCTTCAACCAGACGTTGGCATGTTGGGTCCTGGCTTGTTCCAACTATCTGTCCGTTTTTGGGTTGAGCAGGGCTGGGTGGCTCCAGCTTCTATCGATATGGCGCCTTCCAGAAAAGGCTTCGTATCGATTCTTCGGAGAAGCTCCCGCTGACGTAACCGTCGCCTGTGCAGCCTTTTCAACAGCGGCCATTTAAAAGTATAAAACCTCTGTGGTATTTGTAACAGAGAAGCCTGCAGACGGTCGTTAGGACCCCAGGAAACGTTTCCTTTAAGTTTAATCACTCTTTGGAACAGTTTTAAAAATTTCTGCAAAAAAACAGAAATAAAATCTCTAATATTTTTGACCACAAACTCCTGAAACTCCTGAAAGTGCATTCTGGGAAGACTTCAAATCAGCTCTGCCGTCAGTGAGAACTTGACTCTGAGCTCAGAAGTACACAGCTAATACTTGTCGTATGACACGAGAAAGTATGTAATGATAATGATCTACTGTACAAAGAGATGGTCCGGTTTAAAAAAGCCCCGAGCCGGTGGGATAATCCTTCCGGATGTAAGTCACGCTACTGTCAGCTTTGTTACTCTGGGCTAACGTAAGCCGAGCCACAAATCCCACATCAGATCACATGAGCTGGCAGAATTAGATCTGAAACGGCATCATTAGGAACATTTGTCAAGTCACATTGGAGTGGCCACTCAGAGGCGCGTTTTAGGCCTTTTATAGTGAGCTAATTATTGGTGAAAAGATTTACCAACACTGCAAGAAAAGGCCTTTTGTTTCAGTCACTGCAGCCCACTTTTCTGAGGAAAAGATTTGTATTTGAGGAGATGTAGGCCAAGCGGCCAGGATTGTAGGGCAGCTGTAGTAGCCCGTTCTCTGCTCTCCTTCTCTCCACCATTCCCAAACCATCCCTTCTTCCCCCCGTATCCTCTAAATATAACTTCCCTATAATTACTTTAGCTTTCAAACTATGGAAGTTCTGTTCACCTTCCCGGAAGACTGGATTCCCTTGATCATGGCGAGGCAAACCATGGACCAGGCAGCCAGCAGGCACAGCGTCATCTTCCAGTTGAGTCCTCCACCCTCAGAGATGCTGTCTGAGATGTCCAGAGCCTCACGGTACCAGTAGTAGGTGGTGGCTGAGCTCTTCTCACACTCTGGCACCACGTCTATGGACAGGACCACAACGCTCGAGGTTTACTGGGCTGACACACAACTGGACTCTAATGCAGGAATTCCTGAAAAACGTTCCTGTGTCTTACATGTACTGGTCTTGTTCTTGACGAGTGGACATTCATGCCACGGTAGAGGTTGCTGGAAGGACTGGGAGAAGTAGAAGAGACTCCAGCTGATGATGACATTGTAGTAGAGGGCCACGAAGAAGCACACCTGAGGGCAAGAGAGTCACGTTACCTCCAGACATTCAACGAAAAGCACGATTTGAGATGTTGGCAAGAAAAAGGATGTGAGCCAGTTGGAATTAAGAGGTTTTCTCCATTTAACTGCCATAAATCTGACCTCCATCTGAGTAACAGTAACCCCAAACTGGACTGTATCCATAAAACTTTGACATATAGACCGAACCACTGACTTCCAGGACAACTGCTCTACCTCTTGAACTTCTTGTGCAGGTTTTGATGGCGCAGTGGCTTCGGTGGGGGTCGTAGGGGGGGTTGTAGGGGGGGCTGCAGAGCAGCGATTCAGGGAACAGCGTCCGTCATTTTATGCAGCAGAGCTGGGACAAGCAGGTATCATCAGGTGGTCATCGGGGGACTTTAGCAGGACATCAGGGGGACTTCAGGGGGACTTTAGCGGGACATCAGGGGGACTTCGGGGGGACTTTAGGGGGAGATCAGGGGGACTTTAGCGGGACATCAGGTGGACATCGGGGGGACTTTAGCGGGACATCAGGGGGACTTCGGGGGGACTTTAGCGGGACATCAGGGGGACTTTGGAGGGACTTTAGCAGGACATCAGGGGGACTTCAGGGGGACTTTAGCGGGACATCAGGGGGACTTTAGCGGGACATCAGGGGGACTTCGGGGGGACTTTAGCGGGACATCAGGGGGACTTTAGGGGGACTTCGGAGGGACATCAGGGGGATTTAAGTCGGACTTCAGGTGGACTTTAGCGGGACATCAGGGGGACTTTAGCGGGACATCAGGGGGACTTCGGGGGGACATCTGGGGGACTTCGGGGGGACTTTAGCGGGACATCAGGTGGTCATCGGGGGACTTCGGGGGGACATCAGGGGGATTTTAGTCGGACTTCAGGTGGACTTTAGCGGGACATCAGGTGGTCATCGGGGGACTTCGGGGGGACATCAGGGAGATTTTAGTCGGACTTCAGGTGGACTTTAGCAGGACATTGGGGCTGCTGCTGCATTTTCATGTTCTCTGAGGAGCTTTCAGTAAAACGCCTCTTTGCTGAGGCCGTGTGCTGCGTGTTGCTGAAAGGAACCTCGTGAAGTTTTTCTCCACGAGGGTTGAGTCACGAAACCACTGCTGCTGAAGAAAGTTAAACCAGGCGTTGGCTTCACGGGTTCACTAACTTCTCCATCAACGCTGAACATTTAAAGAGTTTGTACATGAAAGATGTGATAATATCATTTAAGTCTTGTCACCTTAAGCACATTCTATCTATTATTATCACTTAGATGAAGAAAACATCACATTTTAAGGCAAATAAAAAAAAAGAGCTGTTAATCCAAGGAGTTCACATTTCTTCAGGATTTCATTCTTTTATTTGCTTATAAAGTGTATCTTTATGAAATAAAATACCTCCCTGACTTCTGCTACCTGTACTTGTAATTCCAAAACAGCTTACACATCCTTCACTGCATCAGCACAATGATGCGTCACCACGCCGTCATCCGTGTTTACCTAACACGGGAGCGGCTGACGCCCCGCCGTCTGACTCACCACGCAGCTGGCAAAGCCGATGCCCCCCAGCCGAGGGCTGATGTAGTTCCACACCCCGATGCTGCCCCTGCGGATCCGCTGACCCACCGCCAGCTCCAGGAAGAACAGCGGGATGCCGATCAGTATGAGCAGGATCAGATAGGGCACCAGGTACGCTCCTGTCAGTCAGAAACCACACACAGACCGCGTTAGATGAGGCTCATGCAATGAAGACGATCTGTTGCATCACACAGCAGTGACGTCACAACGTTTCACTTCCTCTAACCTCACTTCTTCTTTTGTCCCTGTTGAGCCCCCCCCCCCACACACACACCACCACCACCAACACCCCCCACTCACACACACACCACCACCACCACCACACACATGCACACACCAGTGTGTGATGCAACCAAGTTGCACAAGGAAGGATACCGGAGTCTGAAATTACCTGAATTACAGTGGGATTAACTTCGAGACAGAAGACGACATTCCTCTCTAGAATTAAGGTTTCGTGTTGAATTACAAGCATCAGGACCGGCTGTAATAGTGTGGTGCAATAACACGCTGAGGGCCACATCTCTGGCATTCTAGCAGACACATGACGGCTCGAAGGGAACTAGAGGAACTAAAACTCTTTGTTTCGAAGATGGCCACTGGTTATTAATGTTCTGTGGCACCAGATTTAAAAATAGTTCGCCTTTTATGTCTCTTTTACATACAGGGTACATTTAATAACGATAGGCTGCAGTGAGGAGGCTCTTCTTTTTCTCGAGTAAACTGAAAGTTCCTGTGTGGGCGGGGAATGTTTCAGGACCGTCACCCTGAAAACCGTTAGAAACAACCACCTTATTCCCTGTAGCTGAATTAAAAAGCATGTGGCACCTTCAGAAAGTAGATTATTCAACTCTTCCTCCTCCTCTCAAGGAAGAACCACAACAAACATGAGCTCCAGCGATGGATGGACAGCCCTGCGTGTTGCTCTGGGTCACTGATGACGGCGCCGGTTTCATCTTTGTTTCAACTCATCGTATTATTTCATCAGACGGGGCGTTTCTTCACTCACGCTGTCACCCCCAGATTTAGCTCCGTAGGAGTAACAATTCCCAGGAAATTAGCCTATATATGCCTAGATATTGTTTTAAGCACGGCTTTCAGCTGGTTTCTAATATTAAAACATCTATTTGTGGTTCGGTCGGTACACAAGAAGCTTTGATATCAGTCGACATCAAAAACCCCCTCTGGTCTCATTGTGTTTGAAAACTTACAGCAGTCTCCTTCCAGACACTTTGATAGCACATCAATAACACAAACAGCGTGAGAACAGTGGATTTTATTTCTTGCCATACTCCAACCTTAAACAGAAGAAAGAGGAAAAAAAAACACCTTTCTGCGCTTTAGATCACTTGCATAACTGCAGACTGTATAACCCTCTGTGACATCACTCGTAGGTTTCTGAAGTATTTCAAAGCCCGACTGCAAGTCAGCCAGTCGTCGGTCCCGCCAGGCAGAAGGCCGACTTCTGCACCGACTGTTGGGAGCCTTGGGTGCCATGCGAAACAAGCACCGACATGGGCCAAATGAGGGCTGCTGGATTTCCAACTGTGCTCCACCAGAACTTCTTTGGCCATGCGTCGCTGAACCAGCACTGGTCCTGCTTTGACCCAGCTGTGGCCAAACTGCCTCCCTGCTTCCGCCCCACTTTGGCTCAGCTATGGCCCAGCTCTGGCGCAGCTCCGGCCCAGCTAAGGCCCAGCTTTGACCAAACTTCCTCCTGGATCAGCCCCACTTTGGCCCACTTCCGGCTCAGATCTAGCCCAGCTAAGGCCCAGCTTTGACCCAGCTGGGGCCAAACTTCCTCCCTGCTTCAGCCCCACTTCGGCCCAGCTTTGGCCCTGCTGGGTGAATCAGGCAGAAAAACCACAGCAGCAGCAGTTTATTTCAGTCAAGACCCATCCAGTTTGGTCTTGACTGGTCTGGAGGTGAAGGTGCCTCGCCTGGAGCAGGCAACGGGAGCAACCGCACCTGGGAGAAGGCAGATTTGGTTTCTGCACAGGGTCATGGCCTTCCCTCTCAGAGCCTTGGAGACCAACCCAGGACTAGTCTGTTAGTACAGTTACCAACGTCATAGCTTCAAAATAAGAATGGCAATGTTTGATTACCTCTGATCAGCTCTGATGTCAAAATTACCACAAATGTTAGGTGACAAGCAGCAAACGTGATTGGCAGGTGGCCCTTGGCTGTGCTAGCTGCCAATCAAATACAAAAAAATGTTGCTTTAAATAATTTTACTAGAAAGCTTCTGGAAGTTGGAGAAACCTCACGGACACTAAATCCAAACGCTCTGCTACATCTGCATCAGTACTTTAGCTGTTTATAGCAGGTCTTTTTTATATTTTCATATAAACTCAGATACTGACTTCTTTTTTTTACTTTTTGCTTTTTACTCTGTTTACAGCTGAAACTATGACAAATTCCTGATATTGTAAAATGTTCTTTATTGTGCCTGGCAATAAAGCTATTCTGGTTTAAATAATATTCACTGACATGCAGCCAAACCTGAACCGGATCTGTAAAACCAGGTCTGAACACACAAACAGCCCTCTGAAGCTGTCAGGGCAACAGAGTCCTCGTTCAGACCTGCAGCTCCTCTACCGACCACTAGGGTCTGGATCCAGACCCTGCTAGTCCTGGTTTCAGCCCTGCTAGTCCTGGTTCCAGGTCTACTAGTCCTGGTTTCAGCCCTGCTAGTCCTGGTTTCAGTCCTGCTAGTCCTGGTTCCAGGTCTACTAGTCCTGGTTTTAGTCCTGCTTGTCCTGGTTCCAGGTCTACTAGTCCTGGTTTCAGTCCTGCTAGTCCTGGTTTCAGCCCTGCTAGTCCTGGTTTCAGTCCTGCTAGTCCTGGTTTCAGCCCTGCTAGTCCTGGTTTCAGGTCTACTAGTCCTGGTTTCAGCCCTGCTAGTCCTGGTTTCAGCCCTGCTAGTCCTGGTTCCAGGTCTACTAGTCCTGGTTTCAGCCCTGCTAGTCCTGGTTTCAGTCCTGCTAGTCCTGGTTTCAGTCCTGCTAGTCCTGGTTTCAGCCCTGCTAGTCCTGGTTCCAGGTCTACTAGTCCTGGTTTCAGCCCTGCTAGTCCTGGTTTCAGTCCTGCTAGTCCTGGTTTCAGTCCTTCTAGTCCTGGTTCCAGGTCTACTAGTCCTGGTTCCAGTCCTGCTAGTCCTGGTTTCAGCCCTGCTAGTCCTGGTTCCAGCAGGTCTGAACCTGGTTTCAGGAAATCCTATAGATGACATCACAGAGGTGTCTGTCCAGGTCTTCTTGTACGGTCTGAGTGGTCCTGCTGTAGTCGGTGTATAAACATTCCTACATTTCCGGAGTATTTTCAGACTCTTTACTTCTGTAAAGCCCATTGAGACTTTCCCAATGACAACAGACTTTCTATCCTGGCTGGCAAACCTGTCCGAGACGGTTTCATTTAATCAGCTTTCAGGAGGCAGAAGGCGGCTTTGCGTAATCTCCCTGTGGGAAGTGCAGCACCTTATCACCTTCCTGGAACACACATGTGAAGGTATTATCACAGCAGCAGTGTGTAAGGAGTGAATCCAGTAGTGAAGACATAGTAGTATATGCAGCACATGGAGTGGGACACGAAGTAATGGTTGTTATTAAGGTAATCAAAGCTTGCAAGAACCCTCCTGCACACTGACAATAGTGTTACTGCTGAAGCTCCTGTTTATGTCTGTGAACGACAGACATGAGATACTGAGGCTGATGGTTCGGTCAGTTACTGACGATAAACTGACCTGTGAGCCACATGTCGATGCTGTTTGTAAAGATAAAAAAAGCTAACCAGTTAACGCACTTTCATCATGCATCACTTTAGTTTTACTTGTTGGTTTGGATCGAAGTCTCTTAACAACGAAAACCGACTGGGATCGCAGGTGTCGGTCTGATGCACAAGGGCAGGACTTTGATCCAAGCCAACTTCTTTTAGGTTATTTTAAGTTGCCACCAGGACACTGGTGGATGACGGTTTTGCAGGTAAATCTTCTAGTCTTCATACTAAACCCGGCCGCTGCCAGGTCAGGACGGGTTCGATGCGTTCTGTACCAGTGGACACACACTACATGGCCTCGACTCCCATATGACCTTAAGTGACCTCCCATTCCCGATCCAGAGGGTTCAGTATGACGTCGGTCCACCTTTGCAGTTATGACAGCTTCAACTCTTCTGGGAAGTTGGTCCACAAGGTTTAGGAGTGTTTATGGGAATTTTTGACCATTCTTCACCATTCTTCCAGAAGCACATTTGTGAGGTCACACTGATGAGACCAGAAGGTCTGGCTCTCAGTCTCCACTCCAATTCATCCCAAAGGTGGTCTATCTGGTTGAGGTCAGGACTCTGTGCAGGCCAGTCAGGTTCATCCACACCAGACTCTGTCATCCAGGTCTTCATGGACCTGCTTTGTGTTCTGGTGCACAGTCATTTTGGAAGAGGAAGGGACCAGCTCCAAACTGTTCCCACAAAGTTGGGAGCTGGAATTGTCCAAAATTTCCTGGTCTGCTGAAGCATTCAGAGTTCCTTTACTGGAACTAAGGGTCTGCTGGTCTAAGCTGGAAGCCCAGCTCCTGGACAACAACCCCACACCATAATCCCCCCTCCACCAAACTTTACATTTGGCACAATGCAGTCAGACAAGTACCGTTGTCCTGGCAACCGCCAAACCCAGATTGGTCCATCAGATTGACAGATGGAGAAGCATCATTCATCACTCCAGAGAAGGTCTCCACTGCTCCAGAGTCCACTGGTGGCGTGTTTTACACCACTGCATCGACACTTTGCATTACACTTTGTGATGTTTGTCCAGCTATGCAGCTGTTCGACCATGAAACCCATTCATGAAGTTCTCTGAACACTGTTCTGGAGCTGATCTGAAGGCCACACGAAGTTTGGAGGTCTGTAGCCACTGACTCTGCAGAAAGTTGGTGACCTCTTCACACCTCAGCCTCTGCTGACCCGCTCTGTCGGTTTACATGACCGACCACTTGGTGGCTGAGTTGCTGTCGTTCCCAAACACTTCCATGTTCTTATAATACAGCTGACAGTTGACTGGAATATTCAGGATCCAGGACATTTCAGGACTGGATTTGTTGGACAGGTGACATCCTGTCACAGTTCCACGCTGGACTTCACTGAGCTCCTGAGAGCGACCCGTTCTTTCACTAATAGTTGTAAAACAGTCTGCATGTCGAGGTGCTGGATTTTACACACCTGTGGCCACGGAAGTGACTGGAACACCTGATTTAAAAAGACTGAATTTAATTTCATGAACTCCCAAAATCTGCTTGTACTTTCCTCAGATTAAAGTCAGTAAACCTGAGTTTTTTTCTTGCAGTTTCACCCACACACACAATGACCTTATACACAGCTGTTGCAGGATGAGCACAGCGATACTAGTCATGACCAAAACCCAGCGTATATCCCCTCAAAACACCACTGAAACAGATGTAAAACAAAGAGCAAAGAATTAATACCAAGCATGTTTAAAAAAGTGTTTTTTTTGTCCTCGTACTGCACAGCGCTAAGTTGCAAATGGGCGGAACAAACCGACCCGAGAAGCCAGTTGGAACACGCCCACCTGATGTTAGCCAGTTAGATATTTTAGCTTGACTGACTTAGTTTATGTTAATATAACTAACTCATGCGACTCGCGGAGCTCTGCTGAGACCCACAGTCGCTCAGCTAGGTTACACCTGTTTTAGTTGGGGGTCCCAGGAGGTCACCAGCTAGAAGGGTCCTGAAATGATCCAGTCATCCAGAGGAGCCGTAGAACTAACGACAAACTTTTGCAAGCGGAGCCTCTGGTTCAAGTGTTGCAGTCAGTCCCCTAGTGGTCAGTCTAAGAACTGCACCGTGTCTTTGTCTCACACTCAAGCGCCAACATTGCAGTTTCCAGGCTGAAGTGATCTACATATATGCAGCTGAGCAGTTGAAGTGTAACTAAAGACGGCTGACACTGACTCACCTCCTCCGTTCTTCTGACACAGGTAGGGGAACCTCCAGACGTTACCCAGGCCTACAGAGAAGCCAACCTGGGCCAGGATGTACTGGAGCTTGCTGTTCCAGGCCGGACGCTCCTCCTCCTCGCTGTCCGAGCCTCCTTCCTCCACATCGCACTCCTTCCCGTCACTCTCATTGTTGTCGACGATCAGCGAGCTCTTCTTGAAGGAATCGTCACAGGCGTCTTCGTTGGAAAGCAGGTCCTTGACAGACTCCGTGACATCGTCGTCAAGCTCTCTCTTGACGGCCTTGCTGTTTTTGAGCATTTGATAAATCAAATGAGGACGTAGGGTGGAATGTCTTCTCGGCTGGCAGGCTGGAAGGACAGGGCTTGCGTCTCTAAAAAGTCCCTTTGTAGGGAAGTTGTGCAAAGCTGCAAGTTTGAGGTGTTTGGGTTCAGGTTTCCGTGGGGTCTTATGCAGTTTTTAGAAGTTGAGTAAAGATAAAATAGGTTATTTCTTCATTATCCCCAAATATCTGGAAAATAAACAACAGAAAAAGTACAGCAAGTAAACGGCAAATACAACTGAACATTGTGAAAGAAAAACTACGGCGACTTGCTGCTGGGAGTTCATAGTTTGAGTTTTGCATGAATGCTTTTATTTGAATTCCTTTATAAATTACATTCTGACCGGTTAAAATATTATAAACATATTGACCTTGGAAAATGATGAGATCCTACTTCGTGGTTCCTCAAAAGGATGTCATGATCTCAGACCCTCTGCCTCTCTAAGACAATTGCTGATGTCTTTCCATTTTGGTGTTGTGTTAACACACTCCTGAATGCTCCACACCAGCCCAAAGCCAAAAGTAAACATCTCAAATACAGTATAATGTATTCTGGTTTGAAGGATGCAGTTATATCCTCACCAGGCTGCCAGGGATGTTAATGAATGGGGATCAGTCTTTGTAAGTCGTTGAGAGAGAAGAAAGGCTGGGAGCGTTGGCCTGATTTTGGACAGTGACTGGGACAAAGACAGGTGGAGGTACGAAGACTATCTCACATTTCCAGGCTCTTGCATAATTGAAGAGAGAAATGCATTTGCATACAAACCCAAACATGCTCTTTTCCCAAGACTCATAAGGTCCTTAATGAGCCAGCTAAAAAAACCCAACAAAAAACACTAACACCTACACGCACAAAAAAACTCTGAAGTTAGTTTGGTGTTGGTTACGGGGCAGACACTCGTGACATTTTTAGTCGTTTAGATTCCACACCACCAAGTGACCGAGGGACTCCAAACTTATGCCAAATATCACTAGCACAAGAGATGAAAGAGAAAACCTTCTTCTTTTTTGTATTAGTTTCTCTTACAGAAAATGCATTTTTTTCAAAAGAATTCAAACCTAAAATTTGAGTTAAAGGTAAGAAGAAAAACCTATTTCTCACCTGTAGTAAAAACTCCAGAAGGTTAGAAACAGCCCTTCAGGTGCATTTCATTTCTCTCTTGTAGTAAAGACTTTGCCTTGCTTGGAGTCGGTGGATCCAAAAGAATAAACAAAACTAACACGCACATATACATATATTATGTCTGTGTGTGTGGATTTGGATTTTGTTTATTAGCATTAATATAAAATATAGGACAGCCTTTAAACAAACACACCACAAAAGCAGAAATAACTATTTTTTCTTATGTAGTGGTACAAGTCGGCCTCAGTTTGGAGTCATTTTGTCACATGGTTTGAAAGAAATAAAATCAACAAAAATGTATAAAACGTCTAATTTCTTAAAAACAATATTCATGTAAAATTAGTAGGAAGCACTCAAAGACAATAAACATATATGTTTCTCATTTGTCTTTTGGCTTTGGTTTTGTCGTAAAGGGGTCACATTGTGTGGAAGATGTACTGAAAAAAGACAATAAAAAGCCTCCAACATAAAGACTTAGGGCGGTTTTCAAATAACCAAGCAGAAGCCAACTTCGCTGAGATTCAAAAAAGAAAAAAAAAACGTGGTTTCGGCTGCGTGTTGTGTTTGAAAGGTATTTTCCCTCAGAACAGTATTAATTGTTTCTTTATTTATTACCAAGTAATCCCCTTATAACAAAGAGAGAGCGAGAGAGACGGCGACAGACAGGCTACAGGGTATGGGCGCGCCGGCCACCCATATGCGGTTTAAGGTGCGCAGCATCCTAGTCTAATAAATCTCAACATCCACTCCTGCTTCCAAGGCAACGCCGGCATCACGTGTATTTTCAACTTAAATATATAATCAAAATAATTTGCAATTCCCGTCCTTTAAAAAAGTCCCTGTATTGTGGGATGCCCGTGTTCCGCCTTCCACCACGTGTTGGATTAATTGATTAGTAGATTTCCTCCTAGATTAGCCTGGTTTTGTATGAGGCAAAGGCCGACGTTTCATAATTCAGGGAGAGCAACGCGGCAGCCAAAAAGGGAAGGGTGATGCTCAGTGAATAACCTGCGTCGCAGCCTTCTGAGGCGCACAAACGTGTCTGCGCTAAGATCAATGCCTTTATTATTGTTATTATCATCATCATCATCGATATTATTATCCTATTTTACTTCTCTTTTTTTCCCATCGTGCACCAGCAACAACGATAAAATAAAGGGCAGCGGCGAAACCGTAAATAAAGAAAATAAATAAATAAATGTGAGACGAGCTCTGCCATGTGGCTCGTTGTTCCAGCCCGGCACATTTTGTTCCACGAAGAATGCGCATAAATTAACGTGCCGCCTCCCGCGCACTGTTCATGACATCCATGTGAGGTGTTTCATCATTCGGCGTCCAGCAGCATCCCGCATCCCAGTCAGCCTCTCAAACACACGCCCATTACCCACCACAAAACCGACCCCGATCTCCCACTGGAAGCAGGACCTCACCTGTGCGTCGCAGCAGCCGTTTTTTTCTGAACTTGGTTGAGTCTCAGGGAATGAAATTGTGGGAGCACATGCACGGGGCAGACATCATCACCCTCTTGTCTCAGGCCGGTTTGTGTGAGGCTCCAGACTTCAGCTCTACATTTACTGCAAGCCGCCAGAAGTACGCTCCTCCCAGAGGGGGGGTGGCCCGCCTTCGGAGATACCACATTAATCAGAGATAGGGTCATTTCCCTTTGAATTTCCATCTTGTATGGCTCATCATTTATAATTTGAATAACATTTGACTTTGTGTGTGTTCAATGTCGTACATTTCCAACGGTAGAAGGTGTGCTTGTGCGCCGCGACCCCCCTGTTCGGCCGTTAGTGGTACATCCCACTACTACTGGTCCAGAAGCGGAGGGCTGGCTCAGAAATGACATGCAATGTGCCTGTGTTTATAAACGCTCAATTCCGCAGAAAGCGCATGTGTTCATTCGCACACAGCCACGATATTCCTGTATATATTACACAGTTATGACATTTCTCGTGATGTATTTAGCGGTTTAACCGACCAGAAAGTTCAAGGTCGCATCAGCATCCAGCTCAACCTGCCAAGGTGTCGCGCGATAAAATGTAGGCGTAGTCTGGACGACAAGTCATCTCTTTTTCAGACACTATAAAGTAATTAGCACTTAACTCTTAAAGTCGTATGTATGTTTAGTGTTTAAACGGACCAACCCCCGGTTATGTTCGGTCCAAAAAAGGAAAAAAGTTCCTCAGAAGAACAACTTAACATTTTTCACTGTGGTATTATCTATTTAATAACAAGGTCACATGAAATGATCATACACATTAAATTAAAAAGTAGAAATAATAATGTGAGTGATGCAAAGCATACTCTTAACTGCTTCCATAGATTTATGGAAGTAAGTTACAGCCAGCTGCTGCTAATCAGTTTTATTGATGAATTGATCGTCAGGAGAAGTGGAGACCTCTTTAAAAGAGACATGGTGACATTTGCTGGTCTGGAGTATTCAGGTGTGTGCTACCACAATGCCAAGAGGGACAGACATCAGCAGCTATCTTAGAGAAGCAGTTGCTGCTTTACATCAATGTGTGAATGGTGATAAAACCAATTCAACCAATGGGAGTTCAGCGTTCTGGAGGGAGAATGATTATTACAGCTGGAAAACATTCAACAGAGCTGACAATCTTCCCAGGAGTGGACGTGGAAGTTGCATTAATCCCTTAAAGAGAAATTAGAGTCTCCAGACCTGATTAAGCATGTGAAAAAGACAACACAATTAGAAGAAAACTAAACAAGTATGTTTTTTTTTGTATTGTTTTGGAAAAACTGCCAGAAGAAAACCTCTGAAACAAACAGGTTCACAAAACTGCATCTGAACAAACCCAAAGACCACTTCTGGAACAATGTCCTGCAGATGAGACCACCTAGACTTGTTTTGTCTCAGTGTCCAGAACCATGTTTGTTTGTTTGTCAACCAGCAGGATCTGAGACGCAGGAGGCCGCACCTTGTACATGAGCTTTGCATAATTGCTTTGCCATTCTTTTCTACCCGAGACATTCAACATCTCCCTGAGTTTACAGGAAGCCGTGTTGCTCGACTATACAGCGGATGCTGTTTTAACTGTTTAAGTCGCTGTTTGCTCTCCATCTTCTGGTTCGTCATCACAGAGCTCCAGCCAAGTGTGTTTGCTTTGTTCACATAGATCACCACGTTCCTCCAGCTCAGAAACTCTTTATTTCCTCCTACATCTCACCTCCGATGGGGAATAAGAGAAAATGTCAGACTTTGTGTATGAAAGCAGTGTACTGGCCGCTCACTGCAGTTTTCTGCTCCTGTGGAGGCTGACCAAGTAGCCGTTATTGATTGCTACTAATTGCCTCCATGTCTTCGGCGGGGCGGCCCGAAGACCCAGAAAAGACGGGAAACCTTTGGACTGAAAGTAAACCACCGCTCACATCACTTCTTTTAGTGGACTTTCAGAGCGCTCTGGTTCACTGCAGGAATATTCACGGTCATGAACGTGTCTGGTACCCCCCCATGCTTGTGGCCGGTGGACACTGCGATATGAGTCACTGCGCAAAGCCCGCCCCTGCCTTACTGCAGTTGGTTTGGTACGTTCTGTACCGTGAGGGATGGCTCTGAATGGCAGGGGTGCCAGGCGCCGACACAAGTGCACAGCTTTATAACGTGATTGGCTACAGCTGACCAGACTGCTGCACTCAGACCAAGTGTCTATTAAAAGCTGTAAAAAGAAATAGATTCTGATGTAGCACCAATCTGTAGTTTAGAAAGTCACTGAGAGCAACAGTGGGTGTCAATAACGTAGACAGGGACTAGTTTAAGGTTTAGTTAAGTTTAAATTAACATAACTATGAAGGAATAGTGGGGTGACGATGTCTTCTACAAATCCATCCAACAGTGAACTGGAACCATAAAGGATGACAAACGTCGAGTTGACGTGAATTCACTAGCGGAACGAAGCTGGGGAACCCGAGTTAACCAAGTAGGGACTGGATGCAGTGGATTTGTGGCATTATGCAATTATATAACACCCTCCTCTGGAGAAAAGAGGGGCCGGAAAACCATAAAACCTGGTTCCCAACATAGACTGTATAACTAGAACTGGACAAGCACTCCTTGGTGGGTTTTCTGAATAGTGGTTTTGAAGTCATTTGGCCTGAAGCGTGTAGAGACAGCTTGTGTTGTAATAGATGCTATATAAATAAAATTAAAAAATAGAATTGGAGGACTGAAACAAGTCTCTGTCTTAGTGTCGGGACTTTCACATAAACTTCATAAAACCATATATCTGTGGTGAAATCGGGGGAAAATTCTAAGGATTAATGTGTTGATGAAAAATCCTTATTAGAACCCGATTAGAGTAAAACAGCTTTATTTGTGAGACTGCTTGGAGATCTGCAGGCCACCCATGAAAGAACGGTGAGAGGACCACTTTGCCTGAAGGACGAAGAAGAGGGAGATAAACGAAAGCTTGATTAATGAGGTTCCCGAGCACGATTCATGGATGTTCATGTAGCAACGTGTACCACAGCAAAGAGAACTTTTCATCATTAAAGCGCTCAAAAAGATTTATTAGATCTCAAGTTGTATACAACTGGTCTCGTGGCCTTTGATTCTGTAGTGTGTGTTCAGCAGCAGTATTGTCTAATCTCAAATGTCTGCTGGAGGAACCATCGGCCTCCAAATATTTGGAAAAGAGCTGATCCTCATGTGCTACCACAATAAGCAGCTCTTTGTTGAGCATCTTTGGCACTGCAGCTCCAGAAACATGGCTCACTGTCCAAATATAGATTGGTTTTGATTAAAGGGATTAGATTTGAAGAAAAAACCAAACAAACAAACAAAAAGAAAAAACCAAACTAACTGAGTGAAATTAGTAGTTGAAATGGTTGTGAAATGTCACCACTTTCAGCTGTGTGGAAGTTGTTTCACTTGTTCTCGTTGGTACCAGTTCGGTTGTGGGCGTTGCATCAGTGTCCTTTTCATCTCCAGGTAACTAAAGCTTAAAAACATCGATTTTGCATCGACTTTTACATTTTTAATTTGTTTTTGTTTTTACATTTTTTAATTATTTTTTCTACATTTTTAAATAGTAATTTAATTTTTTATACATTTTTATATATGTAAAATATTTTACCTTTTAAAAATGTATTTTCTTTTCAATTTGCATTTATGTTTTTTTTAATTTTTTAAAATTTCCTTTTGAAATTCTAATTTTAACCTTTATAAATGTAGTTTCAAAAACATGCTTTTATTTTAAATGTTTTTTTATGTAATTTTTTTCAAACATTAAGTATAATTTTTTTTTTATTTTAAATGTTTTTTTTCCCCAAAGTTTTATATATTTTTTAATGCATTTACATTTTATAATGTATTTTTTATGCTCTACAGCACAACACTGCAATAGTTGTCAACCTCAGTTTCTCTTTTCTTGCTTTAAAGGTTTTAGACTTTTGCCAATATATCATTAAAAAAGGTATATTATTAAAATAAACCAAACATTCACTGGAAGAACACCAAACCAAACACCAAACCTCAGCATGTCACCTGCCCTTAAATTTAACATCTGTTTTATAGATCTTTTATGAACTTAGTTTGGAGCTGGACTGTTGTTTGAACAAACAACCATTTTTTTGAAGTTTTACAGAAGGAAAATGGTCCTGATGCAGAACCCTGTGGAACTCCGGGTTGTGTCGAGGATACGTCGTTAAATCGGCCAGCGACTTAAACCAATCCTAAGCCGCTCCACTGATCGATGTTGTGCTTTTAAAATGCTGTGATCTGCGTTGTCAAGTGCAGCACTCACATTTGTTCACTTTTTATTATTTGCATCATCTCCTTTATTTCACGCCCTGATTTCCTGCAGCAGCGTCTGTCCAAGAATCCTGCACAGCTGGCCGTCTTTAAACGGCTTCGGCTCTGGGTCACAGAAGTAGACCTGAAGAATGGACGGTAGCCTCTGGACAAAAAAAGGAACAATACACGACAAAAGTAGGATAAAAGCTGGGATTTGGGCTAAAGGAAATATTGCTCAGGTCACAAAAGATGTTTGCTTTGGACCTTTTTCCATTTTTCTCCTCATTCCTTTAAACCAGAACGTGACAGAGTAAAGTTAAATACCAAAGCAGCATGCCATCATTACCTTTTTTTTTTTTTAATTGAGAATTTCATCTTTTATTTAGTTATTGATGGTGGAAATTCTGACTCTTGTTGTTCCCAGAAACCGCAGACTACATGACGTGGTCCTTTTTGTCTTGCAGTAGGACATCTTCAGTATCGTTAAAACAACATACCACTTTATGTTGCTGCATTAAAAATAAAGAAATCACTCTGAACAATTTTGTTTGTTTAGATCATTTTCGGGGAAAATCAATAAACACATCTGAAGTATAAGGTTCTCTTGGACTGTGCTTCAACACTAATGAAGCTGAATATAAAGTTGAATTCTGATCTTGAACTACTTTCATATTTTCAGAGCTGGGGGCAGTTTCTTCTACCCACCTGTGTACGGAGATGGCGGTAGCAGCGGTGTAGGGCGAACAGTGGTGAAGAACGAAAGCCAGCAACAGCAGGAAACGGAAACCGAACTAGGAGACGAAGACCTGCAGAAGACAGCAGCAACATGACACTTCAAGACCGACAAACCAACTGATAAGAGCAGCAGAGGAAATAAACCGAGAGCAGTTCACATGTGTGACTGATTAGGGAACGCAAGGAGGTGGAGAACAAAAAAACATAACGCTTGAAGGCAACAAAAACCACAGAACAGAGGCCACGAAGACGAACTTTAACCCTAGACCGCGGACGGCACAAGAAGACACTTCACTCGCGGGTTTTGTGAGGGTGGCTTTGAAGACGGACTAAAGCGGACTCAACAGGCCTGGAAAAACCCGCTGCACTTTAACATGGCTGACACTCATGCGAACGTGGTGATTGATGCTACGTAACGTTACTTTACGCTGGTTTTCAAATCTGTCCAACGTCTTCGTTTCAGGTGTCGCTGCTCAGGCTGCTGCCAGAGCCGGGCTATTGGAGATCCCTCGGTTTTGGAGCCTGTCTCCAGTGGTCAGTTGAGGAAGTGTAATTTTCTTGTACCACTGGTCTGGCTTCAACTTGGGAAAGTTGCAGCATCCAGTCCAGACTGAGAAATGTGGGTTCACCATCCTGACGGGTCAGAGACGTTACAGGAAGCTTCTTAGACTGGCTGCCAAACTAACTTCTCCTTCTTCTGCAGTGAGTATCAATAATGTGAGACAACATCAGTTCCCTGGACCGCTGGGGCTGATCCTCATTGGCTGCCGACCTCCTGAAACCCTCAACTCTCAACAAGCCTCAACTTTCCATTAGACACATGTGAGAGGTAAATCCGTCACAGCCGGATGGTGTCGTGTTAACAAAGACGAGGTCAGTTCATAAAACATTCAACAGGTACGCCACCATATGTGACCGTCTCTGTCACAAATTCAAAACAGAGTCACTGGATGATGAACACTCTGCTCCGAATCAGATGTTTGCATAAAAACAACCCAGCTCAGCCTCTGGCACTGGGGTCTTTTTAAAAAAATTAACCTCAGTTTTTATAGAAAGAAACCAGGAGAGAGAGTTCCAGCTGGAGTTCATGAGAATTAAAAAAGATTCAAGAGGAAAAGTATTCCCTTTAGGCTGTAGAAGGACATAAAAACGTTATTTAACTACTATCATGTCGACATCATATAAAGAAATGCAATAGTTTGGGAACCCAGCTCAACAGTTCTGTTCATGTGACTGAA
Organism: Xenentodon cancila; assembly: GCA_014839995.1. Classification (NCBI taxonomy): domain Eukaryota; kingdom Metazoa; phylum Chordata; class Actinopteri; order Beloniformes; family Belonidae; genus Xenentodon; species Xenentodon cancila. Next base: position 31,502,823 of record CM026199.1, on the reverse strand, counting down.
GGCAGAACCTGAGAGGAAACAATAAAACAGCTTTACAGTCTTTCAAACTTTACTGTAGATAAAGGATTTGAGGGTAATTTCCAGCCATATATATATATATATATATATATATATATATATATATATATATATATATATATATATATATTACCTGTACCTGACCTTTAATAGGTTTGGTTTCCTCTATTTTACTGACAAACATGGAGAAAAACATTGGTCTTTAATCCAAAGTTACTAGTTATGAATATACAACCTGCATTAATAAATCTACTAATCTTTTTTTTGTTCCACTGCTGACCAACAAAACCTCTGTTTTTACCCACAGAAAGCAGATACACGGTACTTCTGTCGTCTGACACCTGCTCTGAACACGAGACAATGATCCGGCGAGCCGCGAAGGCAGCGTGCAGCCCTGAAGTGATTCGATTAAACAAAAGAAAACAGTCGGCGCTGATGCAACAGTGACGTTGGTTGCGTTAGCCTTGATGCAGCATCTGGGTATTCAGAACAAGACCACAAGGCCACCATAACCACCGATGCTGGGTGGACTGACGAAGAATAGGAACTGGATTAGTACCATCTGTCTCCTCACGCCTGCCTCACGCCTGCCTCTTTGACTTAAACGTGTTCTGGTTTCTGATGATGAGCTGCTAGATGTTTTTTTTTTTAAATTTCCCATCAGATGCTCAACTTTCTCAGAACAACTGACCCGACTCAGCAGTAGGCGGGCAGTTTCCTTCCACCTCGTCTACAAACATTAGTTTCAAGTTCAAGTTCCTTTCTTGCCACTGCAGATAAGGGTCATGGAAACAGATGTGGAAAGCACGCAGAAACGCGGCAGCTCAGCACTCTCTATGGCACTGTGCTTGAAACTGATCTGAAACCTCTGTGGTGGGTTTGCTTGTTTTGGTTTATGGAGGTAGAACGGATGTGTTTGAGCTTCTCTAACAACTGAGGTGGCACTGATGCTCCAGAACAGGTCCTCCATCAGGGTCAGGTCCAGGGACTAGATACTGGGAGCATGCTTCACTGGCTCTCCATTCACATGGAGATGTCCTCTAAATGTCCGTCTTTGGCCTTTTAGATGTTCAGAGCCAGACTGACTGCTGCTCCACTCGGTCAGGTCTTGTAGCTTCCTCCGATATGCAGACTCTTTGTTTGAGATGACAACAACATGCTTGTACAGCGCTGTTCTATGCTGCTTTGGTAGCAACATCTGAAACGAGGCCAGCACAGAGTCAGTCATGGTCCGCAAAAGCACAACAAGCCTGATTATTGTTAAATAAGAATAAGAAGTGATGACAGCATAGACTGCAGTAGAGCTGTCACTCATAAAACCACAGCTGCACTAATATGTGGTTGGATGTAAGTTTGCATGACAAAGTACATAAAAATATCCAGCCGTGTGACAGGTGACGTTTTTTTCCACTGGGACCAAGGTAGTGGTTTTAAAACTTTTAAAACTTAAAAACCACAACAGTTCCAGCTGGTGGTATAATTATGGCATTGATCATACTCTGGGGCTTTCATAATATAAAATAAAACCAGAGAAAAAGCTTTATGCTTACCCAACTAACGGAGAATTATATAGTTTCAGACAAATTGATATAACAGTCTGACAAACGTTGGCGATGACTATAAAGTGTGTTGCCCCTTGAGACATAAAAGCGAGATGGGTGTTTGTGCACATTACTGCCATCTGCAGGCCATGCAGCGTCCTACACCGCTGGAGGAATGTGCTGCAACCTGCAGGTGCAAGAAAAAAAACACAAAAAGAGGTTTGAGCTTTTTACTCCTGCTGGAGGTCACCGACGCCACAGGGAACCGGAGGATGAGGTTTCTGCTTGTACAGCTCTGCGTGTCAGCTGATCATTTCTATCCAGCTTCTTCGTTTAAATTAACTGACCTTTAAAAGAGAAGAATGAGATGATACGTGCTCCAATATTATACTATCATGGTACAGTGTGGTGATAACGGCGTTACGGGCAATGACATCCCAAAACACCAGCCCACTCACTCACTCACTCACTCACTCACTCACTCACTCACTCACTCACTCACTCACTCACTCACTCACTCACTCACTCACTCACTCACTCACTCACTCACTCACTCACTCACAGAGTCATCAGGAGAAGCAGGATTAACTGCTCCCTCTCCATCTCTCCTTGGACTCTTGTCGTGACAGAAAGCCGACAGTAAATCACAGAACCTACGTGGAACCGGGGCCAAGAACTTTCCTCACACTTTATGTGTCTCGGGCTCCATGCGGGTCGGTGTTACACCACCGAGCACTGAATGTTACAAAAATCACTTTGAATTATCATTCATCAGTGTTTTATGTGTTTGCAAAGTTTCGTTCAATGTCAGGACATGCTTTCTCGATTGTGGGTAGTTCTCCACGTATTCTCCACAGGGGGCAGGTCAGGACTGCAGGCCAGTCCAGTACCCGTGCTTGATGGTGTTGCGTCAGGTCTTTCTTCACAGCTCAGAAGTCAAGTTCACTGAAGGTGTTGAGTAACTGAAGCGAATCACTGCTTGACACTGAACCCCCGTCTGCAGGGCTCTGCGTCAACGTGAACCTCCGTCTGGGGAGCCCTGCGTCAACGTGAACCCCCCCCCTCCCCCGTCTGCAGGGGTCTGCGTCAACGTGAACCCCCCCCCTCTCCCCCTGCAGGGGTCTGCGTCGCTGTGAACCCCCGTCTGGGGAGCCCTGCGTCAACGTGAACACACCCCCCACCCCCCCCCCCCCCTGCAGGGGTCTGCGTCACTGTGAACCCCCGTCTGGGGAGCCCTGCGTCAGACTGCCACCGCTGTGATTGCTCCGCTGTTCTGCATCATTTCCAGCACTTGACTTTCCCGCATTGCCTCTTCTACTGGACTCGTTCAAAGGGCGGACAGACCATCACCTCGTGCAACTTAATTTGCTGTTAAACATTCATCAGCTCCAGCTCAAACGACGTCCCTTGTAGAAAAGCAAAACCAGAACGTAAAAACTCAACTAACGAGTTTCATGTGATTTCACAAAAGACCCTCCAAACTTCGATACTCCCAGACGTTTTGGTGACAGATTGCTTTGCAGAACTTCCAATTTGAAATTTGAAAAGTAAACGATGGCGTCGAGGTGACGCCAAGCATAAATCGGGCTTTAGACTGTCAATCAAAATACCACGCCCCAATAGTGCATACATTTGTGGCTTTATGTAATTTCACTTGATGTAGTACAAAAAAATCAGTCGTGTACGATGGTTGTGAAATCTAGCTTTGGAGACCCAAATCGCTCTTTGAACCGTGATAAACCTGTTAATCATTTTAACATGGAGGCCCGTTGGAGCCGCCCCCAGTGGTCTGTTAAGGAACTGACGTTTCCTTCACGTCCTGGCTCGGAGAACGAGCCGGATGCACCTTAGATCTCAGGGAAAACTAGAAGAGAAGAAGGTACATGAGTGAGATGTCGTTTGAAACTAGATTCCTGAGACGACCACCGGAGTGCAGTACCTTCAGCCGACTGACATGAATGCAGAAGCTGCGGCTGACTGGACAGACTGACGGCAGTTACATCTACATAGAGGCTGCTTCAGGTCCTTTCCCTCTATTCTGCATCATTTGATATAATTCAAGTCCTGTACTGAGAGAGCTCATTCTGCAGTTTGCCTCTGCTCACTGAGAGCCTTTCTGACTCTGACAGTACATTTCTGTTCGCGGTGGCGCCACACATAAATACTGAGTATAGCCTAGGACTTTCTTAGCACACTTGCAGAATTCAGTTCTTTTGTGTGGTAAACAAAAGGCCTCACATTTCATTTCGCCCTTGGTGGTCAATGCTGTCATTGATATGCTGCAAGGAAACAGCACGTGGTGGTAGATATGTGCAACGGGCACGTGTGCATATGTTGAGATGCTGATTCTATGTAACTTACCGCTCAGCCTACAAAAGTGAAGTGGCTAAGAGGTAGATGAGAAACTGCTGAACTGTTGCCATCAGCTGCCGTTCCCAGATCCCACCCTCCAGCTTATTAGGAGAAGTTCCGATTACAGTAATCCTGCAGGCATTTGAAGCCCGTTTAGATGTTCTGAGGTCACTCCAGCAGATTAAAGTTAACTTTGAAAGGGAATCCAAATCTGAGTCCATCTGATTCAGAGTTGTGTCAGTCCATGGTGGGAGGGTAATCTCAGCGAGGACGACGCTGAGCATGCACTGGTGCACCCCACACCCCCCGCCACTGCTCCCCAGGTAGAGCTTGAAGAGTTTGAAGAAACAAGGCCAGATACTGGCTGCACAAGAAGTCATTTACTTCCACAGCAGCAAGCATGCAGATAAAAACATGTACCAGTGTAAACACATTAAAATCATCTTGTAGTTGTGGGTCTCAGTATCAGGCAAATAAAACTCCAGATGAACAACATCATGCAACTTTTTCACTTTGCCATTGTTTATTTAACAAGATTGAAGCAAAAAAAAAAAAAAAAAAGAATCATGTGGGCAATACTAAGTACGCCCATAATGCATCATTTTCTGTTTGCGTCATTACTTTCTCACATGATTGTGGAGGAATTCTGGAGGAGTTCCTGGTCCTCAGTGCCCACAAAGCCAGTGGGTCCTGTGGCTACAAAACAATCCCAAATCTAAATCATAAGCCCTCCGCCGCTGTGCTTAACAGTGGAAATGAGAAGTTTCTGCTGGAATGCTGTGATTAGGTGTATTTTTCAAACATGGTGCTGGATATTAAGGCCAAACAACTTCACTTTGGCCTCATCTGTCCAACTCATATAAGTTATGCTTTATTTGGTCTATTGCCATCTTGGATATAAAGAAAAATGAAAAGAAATTGCAGAGCGCCACAAACAACATCAGACATGTATAAACGCCAACTATGATGTAAACTATGTGCGTAGTTGCTGCACAGAAGCATGAACCAGACTTCAGATGCAGCCCTTGGGTTTTATACAACTGACCTTTGCGTGGCCTGACCGTGGGGTAAATTTACTGGGATGTCACCTCCTGGGAACGCTGACAATTGTCGTGAATGTTGTGAATAATTTCTCACTGTAGGGTTGTGAACTCCAAATTGTTTGGAAATAGTTTTTTTAACCCTCTTCAGACTGATTTGCAACAACAAAAACCATTGCTGATGTCTTTCTCTCTTGGCAATATGTTACCACATACCTGAATGCTACTGCTTTGGTAGAGGTCTGCACACCTGCTGATGATTACTTCACCAAGGTCTGACGACACACAGTCCTGTGGAGGCAGAAAGGGGCTGCTTCTTGATCTTTGTTAAATAATAATGCAATAAAAAAAGAAAGTCAACAGTTTTCTAACTTTGAAGCACAAATAACTTCCTGTAACTGTTGATCAAATACTCACTCAAGCCAACAAATACAAATAAGCCTGCAAAGAGATGAAATGGTCTTTAAAAGCATGATTTAATTTAAGTTTAGTTCATCAAGGATTGATTCATTTAAATTAATTTCTAATTTCTAATATCCCAAATGAGCAATAAGAGAGAGTTGAAGGGCAACTGGAGGGCTCCTAATTTTTGTCTCCAATCCCTTCTTTCGTCAAAGTTCCCAGATGGAAATGATAGGCTTAATACGCCGAATGGCTGCCAAGATAATGGCTACAGACGAGTAACAGAAAACCCTTGACAGTGCAAACATGCAGCTGCTATCCAAACCGCTGCTACATTTAGGCCGGAGCCGCCATTGACTGGTGTAATCTGCTGTGTAAATCTGCAGCTTGGCCCTGTCTGGCTGCTGTCTGGGATCCGTGCACTCGCACAAAAGGGACGGACACCTTGCCCACTGACAAAGGGCCTGTTCCTAATCGGAGTAGACAAGGCTTGCTGATGGAGCCTTTTTGGAGCAATTGAACTTGGCCAATGATTCTTAGAGGGGCCGATAAACATAAGAGAGAGGCAGTTTGACTCCAACATTGGGAGCGGCAACAAGCTGTCCTGTATCTGCCCATCAGCCTCAGGTCTGATGTTGTGCTTTGACCCATAACGCCCTTTTTTTTTTATTTTTTTTTTTTACAACAGTATATTTGTTTGGAACCTGTGCATCTCTGAAGGTGTTGACATTGCACCACATAGGGGCGGTAAATGTGGTGCTTCTCATTGTTAGAGTGGAACTCAGCTCAGGTTTGACCCAGCGCCATTCTGCTGCTTTGTTTTTGTCCACGAGCATCACGTGCACAGAGAACGGGCTTTGTGTCCTTCTCCGGACCCAGCAGCTTGAGATGGAGGGCTTCTTTGAAACTCAGGCGAAGGAGACTGGGTTCTTTTGAGAAAGCTACCAGGAATGTGGATGGGGAAACCTGTGTGGGCCACTGGAATCTCCTCAAAGAGAAGGCGTACGAGACCAGAGCAGAGCTCTCACCACAGGAGACAGGAACTGGTCTTTGTAATCAGAAATACCATGGAAAAGCTGAGCATTGTTCACAAACTAGTGGATGTTTTTTGCTCTTTTGGTCCTGTGATTCACCTACAGGGTCTCAGGCTCCCTGCTCCTCTAGACTGGAGAGGGCAGCCCAAAATGCCCACACAAGTCAGGGACACCACATATTTCACCAAAATGTAACTGAATGAAAAAGGGGAACGTTTTAATACTTTTTCAGTTGAGTAATTGTATTTAATCTTTTCTCTAAAAATACCCTTTAATATTGAGTCAAAAACAACAACAAACACTATGTTGTGAACGTATTACTTATGGATAGTTACCTCAGAGGGGGAACATTGCGATATGTGGTAAAAGAATATCTCAGAGATGAATACAACAGCTCCCTGTTCAGGCATGTCTTTACAACTCTGTTTACAGCATGTGTGGGAAGAACTGGACAAACCCTCCTTGATGCACCCATCATTTTTCTGAGGAGTGCTTTTGAAGCCTCTTTTCCTCGCAGTACGCCGTGTTACCGGGAAACGGGAAACCAGCTGGAACACACACACCTTATGTCAATCACAGACTTAGCTTATGCGATCCTATGACACTAACTGATATTACTTACATTCATTCTGATCAAATGTGACCAAACGTCTTCATTTCAAGTGTTGACTTGATTTTGCCATGAGTCAACATGTTAAACAACATTTTCTGCTGTAAACGTCAGCGCGCAGCTCCAGGGATCAGCGGGGATCAGCTCTGATTCTCCCACCGGGGGAATGTTCCCATCGGCTTCCAAGAAACGTGGTTGCTTCATATAATTTCACCTAATGTGGTCCAAAAGAAAAGAAGTAGGACATTATAACGTGACTCATTTTAACCATAAACTGGTTAAAGCAATAACACGCCCACTGTATGTCGTCAAGTGTCAGATTAGCAGATTATACCGTTTAACATGTTGGCTCAATGGTGACATCAAAAATGACAGATGCTGGGTTGGTGCAAACGGGTGGTTACTTTGCTAAGCGTGGAAGTATGATGATTATGAATGAAGAACTGATAGCAACTAGTCAAGTACGTGTAATGCTTTATATATAAATTCCCCTGACATGGTACAAAAAATACACTCCTCTCAGAGATGTCATAGATGTGAAATCAAACAACTGAGACCAAAACGTTTTTTTTTTCTTTTTAACCCGGTCTGTAAATATGTTTATTTCTGCTTAAAAGTTGTACATTTTAACATGCGAGTCAGTGGAGATGGACTCGCTCGTGGAGCCAGCCTCCAGTGGCCAGTCGAGGAACTGCAACCAAGCGCATGAGCCTCAGTGTGAAAGTTAGATGGTTGGCACTTGGTTTTAGGAGGCAGTCCTCAGTGCTCAGTCGCTGAGCTGCAACGTTTCCTACTTCCTGGATCGATATAAACTGGAAGTTGGAATTTTGGGGGAAAACGTAATAAAAACGATTTAACTCTCACCGCCGCGTTCTGTTGGGTTTGTCCCTCTTTAGTAACCGTAGCCTTCCACCGCGTTGTTTCCATGGAGACTAAACTACATGAGACGCGCAGGTTCGTGAAGTTTTTATCGACAAAATTGACTAAAATATGCTTTAAATAACCATTTGAGTGCAAAAAGTAACAGTTCGGTGCTACCGCGAGCCGCTGCCGTTTAAAATAAACCATGACGGAGTGTAATGAGACGCGCGACTCTTCACTGCAGTTAAATGATTTAAGCGCCTCTGATGCTGAAGAAAGCCAAGACGAGCCGGGAAGTTTTCCATGTTACGAGCATGTGGTGAGTTTAACCACAATTATCAGACATTATCTGGTGGATTCAGAGCATCCTCCCCCAGAGTGATGCTGAAAAACTGATTCACGCGTTCGTGTCTTCTAGACTACATTACTGTAACTCCCTCCATTTGCTCCCCGGAAAACTCAGAATCCAATTCAACACTTTATTACTTGCATATAAAATGGCTTAGCTCCTGGTTATCTCCAAGACCTGATGGTTCCTCATGTTCCTAACAGAGTTCTCCGTTCTCAGAGTGCAGGTTTACTCGTAGTTCCTAGAAGATCCAGATGTGGATCTGGAGGACGGTCTTCTGCTATCAGGAACCATCACTATGGAACCAACTTCCAGTTTGGGTGAAGGAGGCTGACACCACCTCCACCTTTAAAACTAAACTTCAAACGTTTGTGCTCAGTAAAACATCTAGTTGGTGTAAACTTTAGTGTGTCAGGACCAGTAGTCACAGCTGCAGCTGCAGGACCAGACTGGAGCAGCTGGTCTTCAACACAGCTTCATCCTGGATCTGCTGCTGTAGACCTGCTGCAGGGGGACACCAACATGATCCACTGACTGGTGGCCCTCACCTCCTCTGTTTCTCCTTCCCTTCTTCAGCCCAATCCTAAGTGTTTAATTAGATTTATTGTTCTTGTAGTGGGCCGCATGGTGGCTTAGCACTGTTGGCTCACAGCAAGAAGGTTTCTGGTTCGATTCCCGGCCCGGTGGAAGTCTTTCTGCGTAGAGTTTGCATGTTCTCCCCGTGCTCGTGTGGGTTCCCTCCGAGAACTCTCACAGTCCAAAAACATGCATTTTAAGTTGATTGATAGTTCTCAATTGTGAGTGTGAGCGTGCACGGTTGTTTGTCTCTGTGTGTGGCCCTGTGATGGACTGGCGACCTGTCCAGGTGGACCTCTGCCTCTTGTCTATAAGAGCTGGGATAGGCTCCGGCAGACCCCTGTGACCCTGCAAAGGATTGAAACAGATATAGAAAATGGATGAACGGATGCTCTTGTAGTTTGTTGTGCTGGTCTGCCCCCTCTTGTTCTCTGCAGGCCAGAGCCTCCGGAGCTGCATGCTGCCCTGCAGTCCCACTCCTGACCACCTCAGTGTCTGCTGTCTGCTGGAGAGCGAATCTAGTGCACTGGGGACGGTGTGCTGCATGACACAGACCTAACACACCAGTACCAGCTGTGATCCAGACCGAAGTTTTAGTTGCTGAACTTGTGATGGAGATCAACATCACTACTTTATGTGTCTCTGAAGATCTGACCGTTTTAACTAAATGCGGGGGGGGGGGGGTTGTTACATCCAACATGTCCACAGAACATCAAACACTCATTAACCAGCTCTCTCTCTGACTGCAGATGGACGACGATATTCCACCATCTCTGCTCAACTACTTTGAGATTTCAAAAAGCAGGGCAGAAAATTGTGAAAAACTGCTCCTTGAGGAACCTGAAGGTATGCCAACAATCATCATCAGTTAATGATTTCCTTTTTTTTTTTTAACTTATCAGTTTAAGCAGTCAAATGTTAGGGAAATAAACGTTTGAAATTTGCCATTACAGTGGCCTGGGTGGATTCCCTGGATTGCTCACTGATGCCTGTGCTTTCTCCAGACTTCACAGCCTCATATCACACCGAGGGTTTGATGAAATCGCCAACTGAAATCAATACGAACAAGCAGGTAAAAGTGTCAGTGATAATACTTTAAGACATTGAGAACACTGAAACACATTCCTGTTTTTTCCTGATGCAGATTTCTTGTGAAATGGAGAAAGAGAACAGTGAAACTGAAGGTAGGTTGAAGTTAACAAGCTGTAAAAAATCACATGAAAAGTATAAATGCAGTGCTGTAAACCTCAGATTAGAAATCAGTCATAGTAAAATTTACCATTGAAACAGGAATAAAATACACATATGGTGAACTTCATCTTCATTTTAACTTTCAAAGCACACATTGCATGTTTCACAAGCTTGACAGAGCGTAGCACGTCGGGATGATGTCCACCAGAGGTCACTGTTGTCTGGTCTGTACATTTAAACTACACGATGCTGAGGACAACGTTTGATCCGATGAAGCCTAAAACGTTGACGCACAATATTGTTCTCCTCTCATATTGTTCACCTCAGCATCACACCGCTCAGATAAAGGATGATAGTTGATCTGTACATCTATATGCATGAATTTCTTTCAAGTTTACATGTTTGTTTGTTTTTTAGTTTACAGTAGATGATAAAAAGCATACAACAAACTTAAAACCAGATTTGAGTCTTTAGGTGCTGCTGTTCTTGTTTACCTTACACCGTACACTTTTGTGCTCGTCTCAGTTGACGACATGGGGAGTGAGAAGGATTTCAAGCTGGAAATCAGCAAATATGAGCAAGAGCAAGAAAAATACTACGGCGAGGAAGTGCAGAAAGAAGAGCAGAGGCGACGAAGAGAGAATGACTTCCAGGAAGAGCTGAGGAAGATGATGCAGGAAGAGAAGGTCAATCAACCTGATAATAAACAAATATGTAAACATCTTCTGTATTTGCCTCATATGTGAGCAGATCATAATTTACTGTGTTCTCGTTTCATGTTCTACATCCAGCTGCAGCAGAAGAAGCTTCAACTGATGGAGAAGAGAGCTCAAGAAAAACTTGAACAGGAGCTGCTGCTTCAGCAGGTAAGCCTGAAACAAATATTATCCTAATTTAATATTTTCTTACATTTATTTTCAAGGGGCTGGCATAAGTATGGTGAGGATACACGACTTATAGGTGATATTTGGCTTTATGAATCAGACTCACTTTAAAAAAAAAGAGAAAAAAACAACTTTTTTCTATGTTCTTAGTAAGGTCGAGGATTGTATTTTCTTTTTCTTTTATAATGATTTATTTTAGAAAAGAAACTTTGTTCAAAGTGAGACATTTACAAACACTTGGTTTGTAATGGTGAGTATAACTGGGCTCAAATGTTTTTGTCAGCCCTAACCCTGACCCTAAACTGAACCCTGACCCCAAACTGAACCCTGACCCTAACCTCAACCCTGACCTTCAACCAAACCCTGACCCTAACCCAAACCCTAAACCTAAACTAAAACCTGACCTTAAACCAAACCCTGACCCTAAACTGAACCCTGTTCTAAACTGAACCCTGACCCTAAACTGAACCCTGACCCTAAACTCAACCCTGACCTTCAACCAAACCCTGACCTTCAACCAAACCCTGACCCTAACCCAAACCCTAAACCTAAACTAAAACCTGACCTTAAACCGAACCCTGACCCTAAACTGAACCCTGACCCTAAACTCAACTCTGACCTTCAACCAAACCCTGACCCTAACCCAAACCCTAAACCTAAACTAAAACCTGACCTTAAACTGAACCCTGACCCTAAACTGAACCCTGACCTTCAACCAAACCCTAAGCCTAAACTAAAACCTGACCCTAAACTGAACCCTGACCTTCAACCAAACCCTAAACCTAAACTAAAACCTGACCCTAAACTGAACCCTGACCTTCAACCAAACCCTGACCTTAAACTAAACCCTAATCCTCCACAACCTTCCAAGTAATTCTGATCCAATTCTCCTAACAGAACTGGTGAGTCTGAGTCCAGTTTGAGGGCTACACATGTCCTACCGGACTGAGGTCAGAGCTATGTGATGGCTACTCTGATACCTTCACTTTATTGTCCTTAAGACCCTTTCCAACTTATTTGGAGGTATGTGTGGGACTGTTGTCCATTTGAAAGACACATCCAGACTCAAGGTTTAACTTGCTGGCTGATGTTTTGATATGTTGCTTCAGTATGTCCACATAATCCTCTTTCCTTTTGATGCCATCCATTTTATGAAGTGTCCATCCTGCAGAACAATATCCCGCATCGTGATGCTGCCACCTCCATGCTTCACAGTAGAGATGGTGTTATGAGACCTGCAAGGTTCCCCCCTTTTCCCTTAAATCAAACGATGGTCATTATGAGCAAATAGTTCAGTTTCAGTCTCCTCAGACTGATTGGTTGTTTCCTGGTGGTCCATTGCCAAATGACCTGTTTAAAGACTAGAATGAAATGAGACAGATTACTTTGTTGTAACTTAACTGCAGTGTTTTGGCATTTAGGAGATCATCAGTAACTTACAAAAACGAGTGGCGCAAGACAGGAGGATGATTGAAGAGGAGCAGAGGAGAAAAAAAGAAGAGGTGGAGGAAAAACAAAAGAAAATGAAGAAGGAAGAGGAGGACAGAAGGAAACGAATGGAGGAAAAGGAAAATAGAAAAAGTTCACAAATAGGACTCAAAAAAGGAGAGGAAAGGAGGGAGGATGAGTGGAGGGAAAAGGAAAAAGATGAAAGAAGAAAAGGTGAAGAGGAACAAAACTGGGGAGAAGAAGAGATGAGTCAGAAGACTGAAGAGAGAAAACTAAAAGAAGAGGAAAGCAGAGGGAATGTTGATGAGGAAGAGAGGAAGAAAGAGGAGAAGGAAGTACTGTGTGAAGGGATGGAATCTAGTGAAGGAGATAAGGAAACAAGTAGAGAAGAGGAAGAGAAATTGCTTCAGATGAATGGAAAAAAGGAAACTGAAGCTGAAAAGAGAAATATCCAACAAGAAATAAAAGTATGGGGCAAACTGAGGAAAACTGAGAAAAATGAGGGGAAAAAGAAGAAAGAAGAGTGGAGGAAAGAGGAGGAGGAAGAGGAAAAATGGAAACATGAACAAGGAAAAGAGAAAAGTCAGTTCAAGGAAGAGATGAAAAGACAAGAAATACCATTTGGGAATGACAATATGAGAGGAGAAGTAGAGGAGGAGGAGGAGAAAAGGAAGGAACAGGAACAAAACATGTGTGATGGAGTGAAAGGAAGCAAAAGAGAGGAGGAGGAAACAAGAAGGGAAGAGGAGAAAAAAGGGCAAGAGATGGCTGAAGAAAAGAAACAAAGACTCCAGGATGAACTGACAGAAATGGAAGAAGAGAGGAAAAAGAGGGATGACGATGAAAAGAGAGGAGAGAAAGACCTGAGAATAAGTTTGCAAAATGATGTGATGAAGCATGAGGAGAAGAAGGAGAAAGAATTGACAAAAAGGCAAGATGGAATTACAAAAACAGGAGACAAAATAGAATTTAAAAGAAGTGAAGAGAAGAAAAAGGATGAAGAGAAGATACAAAGTGTGGAAAGAAAAGAAATGATGAAAAAGGAAGAAATGAGGAGGGCGACAGAAGAAAAGGAAGAGAGAAACAACGAAGAAGAACTCAGTCTGAATCCAGAAGTAGAAAATGATAAAGGTGAAGGAGAGATGGGAAAACCAAACACGAGTCGGACAAAAGAGGAGGAGAAGACAGAAGAAGATCTGAAGAACTCTAGAGACGAGCATGAGTTGGAAAAAAAATACGATGGAAGAAAAAAGGCGGAGACAGAGATGATACATGTGGGAATAGTGGAAGGTGACAAAGAAGGAAAGATTAAAGGAGAAATGAAACTGACAAAAGAAGAAGAGGTGCTGATCACCAAGAACGTGCTGCAGGAGACGAGAGGAGAAGACAGCTTGACATCTCGAGACAAGAATTCAGGCAGCACTGATCACTGGACCCACTCGGACCCGAGTCCATCCGTCGCCGAGGCCGCGGTGAGCTTGAGCAGCTCTCAAACTGCACTCCAACATCTTCCAGACAAACACCTCTGTCAAGTTCCTGGATGTAAAACTACGGACCAACAAGATCCACCCGGGAAATCTGCCACCTCTCCCTGGTCTCCACCGGACTGCCTTCCAGCCCACACAGAGCAGAAGAGGCTGTCCTGGATCAAAGACTGTGTTCCCTGGTCCAAAATGTTCCTCCAGAACAGGAGGAAGCAGAACGGTTTGGTCCGGAGTCGGAGAGGACCCAGAAGGGCAGCTGAGGCCAGCGGACCGCCCCCCCTCTGCCCGGACGCTCTGCTTCAGTCCGGAGGAGGGAAGTCGCTGCTGGAGGTGACAATCAGACATCTAACACTCTAACACACTTCATGTGGAAACAACCTGTAAACATCTTTCATCAAATGATTGTATGGCTCCCACCTGTGACTCTAAATATAAACAAGTGGATGCAGGAATAAACTCCCAGAATTACCTGTCTTACTCGCAATCCTGAAAGGTTTTTACTGAGGAGATACTTAAATGATTAAACTGCTGAGCATCAGCAGCCATGCTGTTAGAAATGAAATACTCTCAATGTGACCTGCATTTGGATTCAGTGATATTATCATCCAAAGAGATGAAATGGAAAACTTCAGTAAACCACCAAGCTTTTTATGAAAGCAAAATGGTTTAGAAAAAATAAAAATAAATATTTATCTAGTTGTAGTGTCACTCCTGAAGAAAAACACTGCACATTGTTTAAGAAACAAATGTTTTTAACTGTGTTTGTAGAAGAAAATAGTTATATTTACAGGAAAAGCACCATCACGGTGGAAATGATTGAAGATGAATTAAACTCCTGTGCCCTTTGAGGTAACCACGGTGACGCTGGAGGACTTTCCTGGCTGCAGCCTGTCCACTCTGGTCCAGTGTACGGGGCTGCGGTCCGTCACCCTCAGACGCTGTGGTCTCAGATCTCTGGAGGGCATCAACCAGCTGCAGCAGCTCTGCTACATCGATCTACAGGTGACAATCCACTTAAAACACTTGTTGGGGGTCTTTTAAAGGTTTGTGCATGATGTGTTTGCATTTCTTCGTCCCAGGAGAACGACATCTCATCTGTTGATTGTGAAAACATGAGAAGTTTACGAGTTCTGCGACTCGCCCACAATAAACTGACGTCCATCCACGGATTAACTGGTGCTGAAAATTTGGACGTTCTTGACCTCTCACACAACTTCATCACACGTATAGGTGAGAATTGGAAAGTTTATGACACTTGTGGAAATACAGAGATCAGATCACAAATAAAAGGGTTCTTCGTGTGTTTGTGCTTCGATACACTGATATCCTTAAAGTCCCAAACCCTACAAGCTTGAACTCTGTTCAGTCTGCCGATTCTCCAGGAGGGGGCAGCATTTGTCTGCTTTTCAGCCCTGAACCTGATTCAGGTTGAAGATAAAAACTAAATCATCACCAATATTCTGCCTTTATCCAGCTTTATGTCAGAAAATAGCTTTTCTCACTTGTTTTGTGAGTCACCCTGAACAAACAGGATCTCTTATGTTTCTCTTGTGTAGCTGGTCTGGAATCTGTGAGGAGGCTACAGAAGCTTTCAGTGGACCATAACCAGCTGATCAGCACCAGAGGGCTGAGGAACGTGTGCACACTCCTCCACCTGAGCTGCTCAAACAACCACCTGGCCAGAGTGGAGGGGCTCGAGAACAGCGCTTTGCTCCACACGCTGGACCTGAGCGCCAACAGCCTGACCGAGGTAAAAAAAACCCAGAAGCTTAAAACTGGACCTGATTTTGTTTGAACATTTATTTAACAGAAATAAGTACACTGGAAATCAACCTCAGTGTTAAAACTCGCCAGGACCGTGTTTTTAGAACCTTTGTAAATATAGAAACATTTACAAATATTGGAAAAGTTGTTAAATTGTTAAAAACAGCTTAAAACAAACACTGAAGGGAGTAATTGTTGGAGGTTTGCCAGAGGAAGAGTTCATCTGCTCAGTCGTTCGCAGACAGGCCAGTCAAACTCTGAAAAGACGTCATCCTGGGCCAAAATGTTCCTCCAAAGTTCTAATATAAGCTTCTGCATCAATGGGACTGTCACACATACGAGTTCTGATGAACCCACAAACCGTCACAGACGCTGGCTTTTTCATCTGTCACTCAGAACAGTCTGGTCGGTCTTATTTTTGGCACACATTTTGGCTCATATTTCCAAAATCTGAAGTGTGGACTTGCTGGCCGTGTGTCCGCTGCCTCTCTGTCCATCTGAGATGAGCTGCTCAGAGAACTCTGCAGGGTTTCCGTGTAGACTTGATATATGGCTTCCTTCTTGTGTAATATAGTTTCAGGTTACGTTTCTGGACGCAGCGGCAGACTACCTCAACCGTTTTCAGTGAAAATGCTTTTCCAAGGTACACCCAAGCCCATGTGGGTATACGGATCGTGGTGGAATGTTGGTTTCTCCTGCAGTGTCGCCCGAGGTCTCTAAATTCACGCAAATCCAATAATGGTTTCTGGCCTTTATGCACTGAAATTTCCCAAGATTCCCTATCCTCCCCAGCCATCCAAATTCTTTTCCTCTTCGATACCAAGAATTAGTTTGGTTTCTCTGGATTCAACTTTGATGTCCAGGGGGCGGTACCAATAGATGCCAGAGAAACTGGCTCCGGCCACTACTGGATCGAGTCCAACCAGACTAGTATCAGCGAAACACATCCGACATGTCTGCAGTGGACGAGGAACACTGGTGACAACTGTTTCAGGGACTTAGAGAACTTTGGTTCCAGATATCATCCCTTCAACTGTAATCTGCTCAGCGTGGTCACACGAGGCCTCAGTAACCTTTGTGCTGAAGTAAAGCTGCTTATCATATTTTCTATCATTTCACTTTTAATTTTTTTCACTAGTTATTGACAATAAAGGTTATATTATTCTATAAATCCCATTTCCAATGTAGCTGATGATCTAAGATAGAAACAAAAATACCACAACAATAGAGATGTGATATAAACCCTTCACATTAGGTTTTTTATTCAGTATCAAGGCCACGCTGGTGTTTCTGGTCAAAAACATGTTAGTAAGTTTGATTTAGTTTTTTATCAACATTTTCTTTGTGATCATGAATTATTTTTACTTAGTCTGAAATTCTATATAATCCCAAATTTCATTGAAATTTCAACATTTTTATGTTTAATTCCATAAATGCAAAACAATTTTAAATGGTTTTTAGAAAAATGTAATAAACAATCTTAATTTCAGTGATGACCAAATCAATCATGGTTCTGATGTCTTTGTTTCCATAATCCAGCTTCTTCCTGTTGGCATCAAAAGTGCACAGAAAACCGAGCTACTATCTATGATTATGACTATGATCCGACGTCCGTCTCTGCTTCGCTCTGACTGGACGTCTGAAGTCACGTGATTTAGGAGACATTCCTGAGATGTGGCCTTGAACAAACGCGCATAAACTGCAGCCACTCCACATGAGGCCACGTTCTGCACAAACGAAAGATTTCAACTGATACAAGCAGTTGTATTTCAAAAGAATGAAGCAGATTTTGTGACCCACAGAGAAAATAACTTTTATACTGTGATAGTTGAAAGACTTCAATAACACAGGTATGACTGAATATATTTAATCGTTCTGCTTCAAAAGCCTCTTTGAAAATTCTTAAAGTGGAATATTTAATGAGACGGGTCTAAATATGTTATTTATTTTTTGCTGTGCTCCATCTTCATTTACTTCGGCCTGGTAATAGGATACTTCTGCTGTAAATCACCTTACTTTACCTTTATCTTACATTTATTTCAAAACCAGATCCATTTGAATACACTTTGTAGCTGCTGAGATTCGCTTATTTTAAGTAAGTTGTGTCATTTCTTTAAATGAATTAATCTTTAAAAAAAAGGCCTCATTGGAAGGAGTTAATGTTACGTTTGTCGGGTCAAAAAGTCTCCCCCGATAAGCCACGAGGGGTGCTGAGGTCTGGTTTTCTCTCAACGTGAGACTGAAAGAAGTCACACAAGAGGATACTGGCTGTTTTGCACTGCTTCTTGCCACTGGTGCTTTGTTTTAGGCTGATGGTGATGACGGTGACCACAGCAGGTTTAAAGAAACTGACAGTGATGGATGAGGTCAGCTGGTGGCTGCTCCAGCAGCAGCGGCAGCAGCAGTATCGTTAGTCTAACCTCACAGCGTGACCAGTGTTAACTGACAACCTGTTCAATCCGTCAGCCCCCCTGTCTGAACAACCAGGTCCTCCTCAGAGAGCTGCGCCTGGACGACAACAGCATCTCCTCCCTGCACGGCCTCGCCAACTGCTGGCTCCCCCTCCTGCAGACGCTCTCAGCGGCTCAGAACAGGTGAGGATGTTTGTCTTCCGGTCCTGATCTGACTGGTATCTGTCTCTGACTGCGCTTCATCCACGTGAAGGACAGTATTACAGTAATTACAACGTCAACATCCCTCTCCCTGAAAACGCGGTGAGAGGATGATAAAGCGGTAGCTGACTGCTTGAATGCCTCTCTTTGGTTTACAGAATTACCCAGATGGCCTCCATGACTGATTTTATTTCACTGGAAAATCTGGATCTTAGATTCAACTGTCTGTCAGGTGACACGTCTTAATTATACATGTAGTCATGACAACACACGTGGTGGATTGAATGTGTACATTTTTAAAACCTTTTTGTTCAGTTTACTTGTATTAAGGATTTAACATTTTGTGTTTTTTTCATGTTTTTAGAGCTGTCTGAGAAACATTTTGTCACACAAAACTGAAATTTGGTCTGATTACTCCCAGTGCCCTGCAGCGCGCCTGTCACTCAAGATACATTTGTGGTTTCATGTCATTTTATCTGAAGAGTTTCATAAAGATTCAGCCCTGTAATGTTGTCACAGTTGTTAAATCGAGTTCAATCCAGTTATCAAGATCAAAACCAGAATGTAAATATGCTCATTTCTGTTTTTAAACAGGACATTTTGTGTTTAGGAACAAATTGAAATTGACTGGTGATTAAAGGAACTGGACTTCTGTGTTGACTTTGAAAAAGAAAACTGGAAGCTGCCTCTTCTTAATGACACATTTTCTGTTTATTGTTTATTCACACGTGCAAACACGGTCACAGTGGGTTCACAGGTGGAGGATGAACATTACTCCATGTGTGTGAGGATCTGGCTGAGGGAATGATTTATTATTTATTGCAGGGAGTGTGGGGGAGATGGGGGTCTTGCAGTTTCACTTCCCTGCTGGAAACTTGGATGTTAATAGTTCTGACCGTATATCCGAACTAAAGCATGCTGAAGTGGGATGTTATTTCACACTCTAGTTTCAGCGTTTTCGCTGATCTTATGACTTAAAAAAGATATTAGTTCAATAGTCTCACTTTATTTGATCTAGTTTATATAATTCCCACATAACCACATGATGGTTTCTCTTTTTCCTTCTTAGAAATGCAGAATGTGTGTGAGAATCTGGAAGGATGTCCATCCCTCCGAGAAGTCCACCTGTCAGGGAATCCTCTTGAGCGGGAGACTGGATGGAGGTAGGCTGCATGGAGGACTGATTAAAGCTTGTTTAAATGCTCATCTCCACCTGGACCGCTCATGATGTGTGACTGCATCACAGAATCAGAAACAAAGTTCTCTGAAGTGAACTTTCAGCTTCCTGAGGTCTGAAATGGTGCTCGCCTGCACTGATGTTCAAAGCAGCGCACCAGTGAACGCCAGCGTTTGTGTGTCAGAAATTCGTCTTTTGGCTCAGGTAGTCCAAACATTCCAGACGAACTCGGGCCTCCCGCTCCGCTTCTCCAGATTACCTCTGTGATCCACGTTGCCTATTAGATTACCACAGACATCAGTGCCTACGCACACCCGCATTAAGCACTTATAATTCCCAAAATATTGATACAGCAGAAAACTAAATTATCTTTCATTGTCAATTTGCTCGTTCACTAAACGACTAAATATTTTACTGACGTTGAGGCAGTTGTACAGAGTTTATATGAAAAATATGCAGTGACGGCTCTTATTCCGTTCGCTTCTTCCAATGACGTAAACTGTTACAGATTTTCAAAGTTATTTGTGTACTCACGCCCATTTAGTCATGGCAAAGTGTCCGAAGCGCTAAAAGACTGTACTCGCCCTCCAAAATGAGAAAATGAGAAAATTATTTGTCTATGTCACGTTGAGGATATCTCAGCAGGATTTTATGCACTTCTGTCACCTAAGTTCTTTAATGGCCACAAATTGGATAGAAATGTTTTTATTTTATCAGCTCATTATTTTTTGAGAGTCGTTTTCTGTTCAGAATCTCTTCTTAAAAGGGTGGGTTACTTTTGGACAATTTTTTCTGTCTTAATGTTTATCTGAAACTTTATCTAAATATCTTTATTGAACTTTACTTAACCTCCAGTGCCAACAGTAAAATTAACCCTTAGTATTTCCACGCTCATACCTGGGCCCTTTCATCGCAAGTCAGTGATAACATCGGCTAAATTAAAACACCAAAAGGCGAGCGCTGGGACTTACGCTCGCTGTAGACAGCCTCCGATCCTCCAGATGTGGATGAACACAAAAACACAAAAAGCTGGGCCTGATGAATAAGTCCCACTTTAAGAGCCTACATTTTTGAGGAAGTCTTCACTCAGTGAAATACGGGCTTGTTCTTGTACAGGCAGCAGAAGAAACGTGAGCCAGGCACAACATTTCCTTCACAAAGAGGATGAATGGTATAAGTACATTCATGGTGCGTGTAGCGGGAAAAGCTCTGTGGCATCGCATTTGAGAAGTTGGAGTTTCTGTTTATCTGGGGGAAATCAATCCATCTTCACAAAGATATAATTTACAGTGATTCATTATGAGTAGATTTGCCTTTCTCTAACAAAAGAAAAAAAAGATCCCTTCTAAAGTCACAAACATATCTAGTCTAATTATACTGTACATAGGTTCTCACAAACGTGTAGAAGTGGCATCCATTTCTGAGTCAAATTACACTCCCCACCTCAATGAGGTCACATAACAACCAAAAGGTCCTATTTGGGTTTGGAGCTTCATTTGAAGACAGCCAGCCACACAGCATGCCCAAAGGGCTGGAATCTAATCCCCATCTTTGCTGGAGAGACCCAGTGGGCCACATCAAAACCATATCCCTCTGACAGTACACAGATCCTGTCTTGTGTGGTCATGTCTCGCAGGGTGGCGGCACGGCTACAAGAGCACTGCATGCTATATGCACAATATAGCAACCATTCCCGCAGTACTGGGGGCGTGTAAATGTTCTGGACGGATCTGAGGAGGTTCCCAGATCCGTACCTGAAGTACACAGACGCCGTCTGATGCAGCAGAGCTTGTTTATTTGTCCACTATTTTCACTCTAACCATTCATTGTGTTACAGAGACATAAAGGGGACTTTTTTCATTGCTTTTGCTTTACTTTTTAAATATATTAAATATACGTCTGTAATAGGCTTTCTGCAAATCTCTTTTTAACTATGTTTTTACACCTTTTAATTCACAAGTGCTGGTTTTAGAGGTTGGAATAAGCCACGCAGCTCTATTCCGCCGCCCGTCTTCTGTAGGGAGTGTCCGGTTCTGAGATTGGTGTGTCCAAATGTAAATTTGGACACAAATTACACTCAATATTCCTCGAAGCATGTCATTATCATATGAAAGAGTACGCAGTACCAAGTCTGAGAGTTCACACGCCACGTACCAAACTACAAAAACAAATAATAAAACAACTTGGCTTCTAATTGAATTCTAAAATACCTACATGTCTCAGGTCTGCAGTTTGGTCATGGACAAGTGGTTCTGATTCCTCTTTAGGCACAAATTTGTCCCAATTAATGCACTGAACTGGTCCAGGTTATTAACGCTGCGCTGCAGGAACAGAACCACCAACGGGCTGTTCAGAGGTCGTTTAAAGTCAGAATTCATCCTCCTCATGAATCCCATCTTCACCGTCAGTTCATTCTGGTGAGTTTTGTTTAAATTTCTAAACTAATGTGAAGAACTGCTTATGTCAGTGATATTCAATCAGTGTCTCCTGGCTCGTTTTGCTAATTACAGGCTCCTGTGCTGCACTGCCGATTAATTCAATGACAGATAAGAACTCAGAATTTCCAACGTCTGACTGGAAAAAAACCCAAAAACAAACAAACAAACAAAAAAAAATACCACCAAAAGTCTCATTTCCAAGTCGGGATGTAACTGACTGCTGGTTTTCACAGTTGCACCCACTTTCTGCTCTAAGGTTTTATGATAAAGATCATAAAAGAAAATCTTCTGGTCTTTTCCATGTTTTAAAATGAAGTAAAAAAAAACAACCTCAAATAAAAAATACAGGACATATGAGTCGGTTTCAGTATTTGTTTAACCACAACGTAAACAAAGTACACCCTGTGATTCAACAACTTCTACAATGCTGGTTAGATGCAGCAACTCGATGTACTTATTTTCTCTATGACATTTTTGACAGTTAGTATCAAGTATTTGCACTGATATGCTCAGTTTCATTTTCTCCAAACACCACAGTTTGACCAAAGATCTTCCCTTTGGTTTCGTCTGTTTACAGGACATCGTTCCAGATTTGTTCACATGTAACTTTGCAATCCTAAACCGTGTGGCCTTGTTCTTTTTAACGGAAGATGCTCGTCCACACACACCACACTTACTCAGTCTTTTTCTAATTTTGCTGTTGTGAAATTGAACATTTAAAATGCAAACTGAGGCTGGTGGCGTCTGAGTCTGGAAATGACGATTAACCCTTCCCAGACTGACAGTAAAGCAAATATTTGTTTAATTTCTACACCAGTTTCTGGTCAACTGAATTGATTGCCTTCAAAATAGCCAATAATAAAACAGCACAATGCTATTTTTTTATTAAGATTATTTGTGACAGTTAAAGCAGCAGTGATAGTACTGCAGCTGGAAATAACACAGGTGATAATATCTTCAAAGATTATTGTCAAATGAAAGCAGCTTTCTTGTGAATTTATCTGAACTTCACTAATCTTAGCTAGTCTGGACATTTACAAATCAGTCCATATTCCCACAACTGCGAGGGCACTCTCCGGATAAACGAGGGGAGAAAATAAAGCAGCTTTCTGAATTTTCGCCATGGCGATAGATCCATCAGAATTTTAAATCTAAGCAAAAGGATCAGCTGTGATCTCAGCTGCCACTTTTAAAAGGTTTTCCTCAACAGCAGTCCTTTAATCTCTTTCACAGTTTTACACATTTGAACAACTGGAAAAGGTTTTGAAAGAAATGGACTGACATTAATCACTGTGGTAGCAGAGCCTGCAAAATCTCCATGAGACTGTTTGAGAACCAGGATCTTTACTTTTAAAGACGCTGCTGCTTTAGTGGCCTTTATTCACAGTGGAGCGATGGAGACGCAGCAAAGGGCCAGCGGCCAGGACTCGACTGTAGTTCCTGTACCCCAAGTACCTGCTCAAGCAGGTGAGCTATCCTGTCCCGAAAGGAACCAGGAATTTCTAACCACTTTGCTTCTTCATGGGACAAGTTGACATTATTGACATTATGACATTATTCCCAAACCAGTTCAGCAAGAGGAAGTGAAGTGAATAGAAAAATACTTTTGGGTCAAATTTAATTGAACATCAGGTCAGAAAGGTGGATTGCAGTTGTTGTTGAAGTGTCAACATCGTCATGAACGTATTGGAGCATGGCGTTTGCCGAACACGCCTCATGCAGCCTCATCAGGCATCGCAGGTGACCTGGCTCAGTAGACAGTAGACACCGACAGCTGAACATCTGGAATGCAGAGGTGCTCCTTCACAGTCACATGTCCAGGATTACACCATCTGTTGGTGTTCGTCTCTCTGAAGCCTTTAATCCACCTGGGTTGTCCGACATGTATGTAGTGAGAATCCAGAACTTGTCCAGAACTTCTCCTGCAGCCACATCTTGAAAAACACCGTACACAGTACTGTTCCTCTCCTCTCAGAGCTACAGGCTCATCCTTCCCACCTCCCAGGGCTCTCACACTGCACATGATGGTCAGTAAAATCCTCCAGAAAGAACAAACCAGCATGGAGAAAAGTTTCAGAAGCTATAGTTTCTTTGGAAAAAAACTCAAGGAGTTACGAAGAGAGGCACAATGTCACAGGAGCATCAGAAAGTGCATCAGGCTGCTACTTCTTCACAGCTGCTTTTCAACTCATCCACATTTGAGCTCTTTTTCTCATCATTAGCAGGTCTTTGGAAATCTCATTGTAAAAAAAAACAACAAACAAAAAAAAGAATAGAATAAAGATAATTGTTAATATGCTTAAAAACTGTTAATAGTAATTGGAAAGGGTCACACGAGATAGTAAAATTACATTCTAAAAACATAAGATCTTTAAAATGTATAAGTATCTCGTGAATTTTGTAAAAAACAAAACAAAAAACAAACTGTTCTGCCGTTGAAGTGGACTGGATGTCAGCTCTTGTTTCCTTCAACTAAAAACCACGTCAGTGTGAAGGTCTTTAGCTGCAGATGATCAGTGGGTCTTACTGGGAAAGTCAGATCCCTCTACCCGGCGTTCACAGACATGCTCTCTCAGTGTGCCGGAAATCAACGGGTAAGGGGACTCCTGAATCCACACGAAGCACTGAGCAGATCTTCCCAGAAAAGCAGAAACCAGTTACATCAAAAGAGGGGAGGCTACTCTTCCACTTTAACTGCAAGATTTAACTCCTGCAGAGTGATTCCTGGTGGGTCCCTGCCAGATTTAAAGCTCTGTTGCAATCCAGTAATCAGCAAAAAATGTGTCATCCAGAGATTTCCAAACAGAAACCATTTTTGCTTCAGGAGAGCAGCACTCATCAGGCCAAGGTTTCCCTGGTAGAATACAATAAAAGCAAGAGTTATACAATCCAGCAGCAGGAGTAAATCCTTGATTCAGGGTGCAGCAGAAAGGAAGACTGCAAATGTACCTGAAATCTGCAGAATGTTGCTTCAGGTGCAAAACTCCTGCAGGTGGATTAATGGCAACAGAATCCACTAACCTCTGTTAAACATGTACAGCTTAGAGATTCCTCATTAAAAAAGAAGATGCTGTTGTTGGAGGCCAGGCCATAATTAGATAAGCTTAAAGCAATCCCATACAAACTGCCTCAGCTGATATCTCACATTTGTTTGTGGATTAGTGTGTCTAGTGTCTGAAGTTCTGATTCTGAAACCAATTAAAGGATAATCAAAACATTGGACAAAAATAAAGGATATTGAGATTACTTCACACTACATATGAACACCCACTCATATTCACAAACACTGTAGCAAAAGAAAAGTGGTTTTGTTTATTAATTTACCCTCGTAAAGATGGAAAGTGATACAGTCATCTTAGTGTCAAGACATCCATCAGTCCACACGAAGAGGCGACACAGAATCCTCAGTGAGGTAAAGAAAACCCAAAAGAAACATGTAAAGGCTTGAAAACATCAGTGGAACTGGAAACAGCCCGGCTCGTGCCCAGAAAGAATCGTCTTCCAAGGTGAAATGTCTTCAAAGACCAAAAACAACAGGTCCAGTTTACCAAGACCTGGACGACTGAGAAACTCTACACCTGCATATCTCTGTTCACGTGTTTACCATCTGAAGGTCACCGAAGAGGCTGGCTGTCCATGGAATCACACCAGGAAGGCACTGCTCTCCAAAAAACACATTGCTGCACACCTAAAGTTTGCCAAAGACCATTTTGGCAATCTGAAATGCGGCTGGAAAAACATTTTGTGAACAGATGAAACAAATGTTGAATTGTTGGGGATGAAAAGTCAGCGCTGTGTGCTACACATAAAGAGTACAGCCTACCACCATGAAAACATAATCTCATTGGTTGAAGTACGGTGGAGGGAGTGACATGATTTGGGCTTGCTTCACTCCCTCAAGGTTTGGAGGGGGAAAATAAAATCCCAGGTTTACCAAAACCTCCTCCAGGATAATGTTGGGGTGTCTGTCCATCAGCTCAAGCTAAAAAAAAGTTGGGTGATGCAGCAGGAAGGTGACTAAACATGGAAGTAAATCCACCACAGACCTTCTGGGATGGTCCAGTCACAGTCCAGACCAGATCGAGATCCTGTGGAATGTCCGCTAGAGCAGTGGTCCCCAACCCCCGGGCCGCGGACCGGTACCGGTCCGTGGATCAATCAGTACTGGGCCACACAAGAATTAATTATTTATTTCTGTTTTATTTAATATCCGAGTCAAGCGGTCTTTTGAAACGTCTTTTATTTTGAAATGACCGTATTCTCCTCTCTGTTACATCTCCTCATTTAAGCGCCAAAATTTAACCCAGCTAGCAAAATGAGTAAACAGGCGTCTTTGGAAAGTTTCTTTGTGAAAGGGAAAAGGCACAATGAAGAGAGAGAAGAGCAGCCTACCACTTCCAAGAAAAAGAAAGGTTTTAGCAGACAGTACCAGGAGTCCTACTTGAAGTGTGGATTTATCACGACAGGTGGTTCCCACACACCAACCCCGCTCTGCATAATATACGGTGACCGGCTCTCAAATGAGGCAATGAAGCCTTCAAAACTGCTTCGCCACTTAGAGACCAATTCATTCATTCATTCATTCACGGGCGACCAGAGAGTTTGATGTTATAATAGCGTCATATTGATGGAGCAATGTGCTAATAAAGTTCTATATGAGCACACAGGGGATTCACGTTTGTTATTATTTCACCCCCCCTTCCGGTCCGCGGTAAATTGTCAAGCGTTGACCGGTCCGCAGTTAGAAAAAGGTTGGGGACCACTGCTCTAGAGAGCCGTTCGCACCAGACACATCCCACAAACGTGTCTGAGCTGAAGCAGTCCTGACGAGAACAATGCTCCAAAATTCATCTGATCCAGGTACTGAAACAGCTTAAGCATATTGTTCTTATTACTGAGACTTATATCATGATCATATCACAATTCATGGCAAATTAATGCATAAAATCAGTCATTTCCAAGGGGTTGTGTACTTTTTCCTTGCCACTGTGCAGCCCTCGTTAACCTTTTTACCAGTAAAAGAAAACTTCTACATTAACGCATGTTTTATCCTCCTCTGGTGACATGATTACTGAGATTTAAGAGCATGTGCTGCTCTGGGAATTGTTGTTGAAAAACATCCAGTCTTAATGCGGAAATAGTTTGGCTTAGCAGCATGAAAGCTTGGGTTTTCTATGGATTTTATTGTTGCTATTCCCTGGTGCCCTGTAGAGTCTCCAGCTCTACTTTTTCCCACTGAAAACAAACCACATTTGGCCAGTTCTCTGTTGGTGGATGCTCCGAGTCTGTTTCTGTGGGGGATACTTCAGATTCCTCTGCTTGCACATCCTCAGCCTCAGGCGGCAGTTACCTCTCCCTAAGACTCTCAGCCTCTTCCATGTCCAGTTGATGGCTGATGGCACCGAGCTTTCATCAAAAGTAGCTCTGAAAGTTATCTGTAAATCATGTCAAACTTAACAGAGGAGCTCCTCTAGCCCTTCATATTAGGAGAGATTTAATTGAGCTAACACATATGGGTGGCTTTTCTGATCATGAAAACATGAAAGTTCTCATTTGTCCTGATAATGCTGTGGTAAAAGGTCCGTGTCTCATTTTGCAGCCCAGACACAACCTCTGCTCAGCGGAAATTTCTCAACTGCATCCTAAATTTCACCCTTTTGATTTTTAAAGCTGTTCATGCTGCAAGGATGATAAATGGTATCATGTTTTTTTTGGATATCGTTTGATCTGTTTTTGAAAACAAAAGTACAGTTCTTGGCTTGAAAAGGAGTTCTACATTTTAAGCAGACTATTTCTACTAAGACATGACTGAAATGTCACTTGTTTTGCTCTCCTTGTCAGATCCATGCTGCAGACGGCAGCGCCCTGTCTGAGGAACATTAACGGCCAACAGAATGGCTCACTTCTGTCGTCCCCAGATGCTCAGCTGGACGGCTTCCGGAGGTTCTGTAGGTCTCAGCTTCAGCAGACAAGGGAGTTACAAGAGCATCACAGCAGGGAGCTCAGGTACGACCGAGCCTCAACTTTCAAACTTCCATCACAACTGCAAAAAATAAATGCAGTTCCTGTACTGACCACTAGGGGATGGCTGTGTCGTGAGTCAGTCTCCACTGACCCTTATGTTACAGCACAGCAGGTCTAACCCCTTCATGTGGCAGAACAAGACAGTTGTTTCAGCTCTGGCAGCACTTGTTTTGGATATGGTTTTAGTAGCAATACTTCAAATTGTATTGTTTAGACACATTTGATCAGAACAAATGTAAAGTAGTATTACTAAGCACGAAAGGCTAGAATGAACTAAATCAGCCAAACTACAATGTCTACTGTGATTGAGATAAGGTGGACTAAAGAGGGTTTAACAGCTATGTTTCAGACAAGCTGTGGGTGATGTCAAGGTGGCGGTGGGGAGCTCATGTCCTCAGATTTTTAACTTATGTGGACAGATGAAAAAAAACTTACAGAGGCTCACACGTGAACGTTTTTGTGATATGCTGCTCCATTTGGAGTTGTCATGGTTATACAGGGTGCCTTCTGTATAAGCGTCTGACTGTCTAATGTCAAATAGATATCCATAATTATACGCAATCATACTTTTTTTTACTAAAATGTCAAGTGTACTTATTTCTGCAGTTGTTCATTGAGAAAAGTATGCAAAAATGTTCATCTTTTGATGAGTTTGGTCCTGTTATTTCGATGCCACAGATGAATATCTGACTTCTCGCGGTTCTGTAGCCATTAATATTAATTCTGCACCAAATTTCCTCAAGTTGTTCTCACTGCTGGGAAACACAGGAAATACTTGTGGCCAGCTAGGATTGTATGTTTAAAGGAGGAGGAGTTTAAAAAGAAAAACCTTTCAAAAGTAGAATTAAAAGCAGAATGTCGCAGAATAGGATCGGATAAAATAAATTACAGCAAATGTATTTACAGCAGATTATATTACACTTTTCTTATCTTCCTCTCATCAGCCTGTCAGACATCAAGCAGTGAGGAATGTCAGCTATCCTCTTGTTATGTCTGATCGAACGGCGTAGAGACCCTAAAGACAACGTCCATCTATTTTCACAAGTCCTTCAGTGTCACTGGCCTTCGCACACGTAGACGCTCGAGTGCACGGAGGACCACCAGCACTTAAAACACCGGTCAACCTTCTGCTTATCTTCCTGACCTTCAAAATTACACAGCACAAAAGATGAAACGTGGCGGCGGCCAGTCATACGGGTCACACCGAGGACTCCTATGGCTCGGGGGGGTAGCGTGGCGCTCCCCTTGCTTTACCCCTCACAGAGCGCCCTCTACCCCCCCGGCTTCTGAACAATGAGCCATTCTGGGGGTTTGGGAGAGCCAACACAGCCATTTAACCTCTGGCCTGACCTTGTGTCAGTCCGAGGTTTAGGGGCTGTGAAGAGAGTGCCACTCGTCAGTCTGCTGGTGGCTGTAAGGTGGGAGATGTCTGATGCAGATGTGCAGCAAATTCCTTTGTACTACCTGTAGAATAAGCATGCAAAACGAGTGTTTCTGTGCTCTTAGGCTAACCCCCCCCCCACTCCAAAAAAAATAAAAAAAACAACAACAAAAACAGTGAAGATGTTTCCTGGGCTGCTTTGAGGGGCACTTTTCTATATTTATGTTGAAACTCACAGCCTATTAGAAGTAAATAATTAAAACGCACACATAGCTAAAACTATTCCTCATTTCCAAAGTGAGGTGTTATAATTTAACGTAAAGTTTATGTATTATTACAGCCATGTTATTAGATAAAACAAGTGTCTTCTGTCTTATCTAGTCAGATTCATTTCAGTCCATTTCATTTGTATGGCGCCAATTAACAACAAAAGTCCTCTCAGGGTACTTTACAAAGAAAACAAGGTCAACGTTGTCCAATTAAACCCACTTATACCTCAATTAAATCCAACTCATTATAACTATCTGCTCTGGATTAGTGATTTCATTTCACAAATGAACAAAAGCACAGAAACATTTTCCAGACTAACTTCCCCTAATAAAGACCACAACTGTAAAACATACGCTTGAACGTTCTGTTGTGGTTTGCTGTAGATTTATTTTAGCTGTAGCTAAACTTTGTATTAGTGGACTTTTGTCTGCAGTTTCTTCTATCAGAGACATTTTTGCCCCCAGCAGTCGTGGTTCAGGGATGTACCTACTGTTCGCGGACGTGTCTGTGGTTCGCGGACGTGTCTGCGGTTAACGGACGTGTCTGCGGTTAACGGACGTGTCTGCGGTTCGCGGACGTGTCTGCGGTTCACGGACCGTCATAACGTTGTATGATGATTTAACCGGGTCTGTGACATCAGCTGGTGTTTTTGTTTCCTCTTAACCAGCATTGCTGTTCATTCGATGGTCACCATCTTACTGTCCTCAACCAGAACTGCAGATACGGGTAACCAGAAAGGATTTTGGTTTGTAGATGCTGCTTTACAAGCAAACAAATGCATTAATAATAACTTTGTCATCTGATACTTTTCTTAACCTCTCCTCGCTGAAAATTGCGTAGTAGGTTGAAATGTTTTCTGGTGCCTCATAATTGTAGGTGTTTATGGTGACCCTGGAGTGAACCAGCAGGTACAGGGAAGGAGGATCACCAGGGTCGTGGTCTTCCATGACCCACTGACTCCTCGTTCTCATGTCCCACTGAGAATGAAGAGCTAGGCCTTTGTAGAGATCAAGCTGCACTGTTGAAGACTACCGGCTTTCCAGACAAGCAGAAAGTGTCTGCGCCCCCTCAGGGTTGAGGATGGGGGGGTGACAGAGCAAAGCATCACTAATAGATTCATTAAGTTTCCATTGAGGTGGCTCTGTAGTCAGTTTACCCCCTCAATGAAAGAGACATTATAAGTATTCGGGCACACAGAGCAGGCAGGCAAGCCTGAAACACACACACACACACACACACACACACACACACACACACACACACACACACACACACACACACACACACACACACACACACACACACACACACACACACAGAGTGATCCTGCTGGTCCAAACAGATTTACAGCAATAACCAGCAGTAAAGCTCCTAATGGATGAAATTTGACCAAATGTGGCAGACGTCGAAGGATCAGAAAAATCATTGGAGTTGAGCTTCTTGGAATTCCTCCTCAAGCTGTCCAGTTATTGTGTTAGATGTTGAAAATAAAAACTTGAAGTTGTACATTAAAAAAAAATATTGGCCATCGGGTCTTTAGGGATCGGGCCTTTGTCCTGTAACTTTGAAACAGTTTAATGAATCACAACTCTTTTGATGACACCAGTCCTGTCTGGAGATTCAGAAAATCTTGTGAGAGTTGGAGGAAATGCCTTGAAAGAGTTTGTTTTTCCACCCTTTTAAGGAATTTATAACAAAGCAGCCGCCCGTTTGTATTGACCTGTGTCGGCTAAATGCAAAGGTCGTTTTTGATTTTTCCCTCGAGTCCCCATATTAAACGGTCTATCCCGCTGTAAACGCTCACAGCACTTCTGCAGATATTTTGGCGGGTTCGGCTGAAGGAGCTGGGAGCAAAGCTAACTTTGATTGACATACAGTGGGCGTGTCCCCGTCGGCTTGCTGATTTCCCTTTTTTAAGAATGTTGTACTGGTTGTTGTTATTAGGTTATTAACTTTGCATTATTGAAGCACAAGATAAAAACAAAGAACAAGCACAGCTTTGATTGGTGGATAATTATTTTACATTTTTCACCTTTTATCTGCATCGTCACCACATGAAGTATCCCAAATGAACACAAGTTGAATGACCTCAGAGTAGTTTGTTTTACTTTTAGTTTTTATATTAATGTTGGGAAAACTTTAATGGCAGAAATTAGTGGGAATGAGTGTGTTGGATTTAGGTGCAAGAATGAAAAGTTGTTTTTTTTCCCCCAACTCTATACAGTTTTCAAGATATAGTCTGAAACAACCATCCAGTCATCTATCCATCTATATCCATCCATCCATCCACCTGAGACCTGGTGCATTTTTTCTGCTTTGGCCCCCCATTAAGAAATTAGATATTATGACAACAAAATGTGTGATTTCCACGTGTGCACACCAGGTCTTTGGAGGTTAAGTCTGTTTAGGGTCACAGGAACATACATCTTGGACAGCTGACTAATCCATAACAGTGAGCTAAAACATACTTTTTTTTAATTATTGCACCACCTGGAGGCTGTAAAAGGTAATTATCCCTGCCAGAGCTCTTTGGGAGTTCTAAATCTAATATACACCAGGTTTGCTTTCTGCATGATGGATTGTTTTCCCAGCCCAGACTCTGATGAGGCAGAAAATGGAAAGAAAAAGATTTTTACATGAAAGAGATGTTTGTTTGGGCTCATAAAAGTCAGATCATTATTAAAATTGTTGTTCTCTTTGGACTTTTGAGCAGAATAGTTTAGGTTTAAGCAGAGCAAACAAACGAAATCACTGTGCACTGTTTGGACATTTTTTACGTGTGTTTTATTTGTTATTTTTAATCAATATTTTTCACTTTATTGTGTGTGTTTGTTCACAGCAATGCTTCATGTCCTCTGGACGCTGTGGAAAGCTTCCATCGGCTCTTCAATATGGCTCTGAAGCTGGCCGAAGACCAACGAGTTGCCCATGAGCATGGCGACGCTACGTCGGTCGAACCCTCTGCTGAGGCCCAAAGAGTCCCTAAAGAAATACCAGTCATGGATGGTGTGACTTCAGAAAAGTGTCTTTCTTCCACTAACAGAGTACTGAAGGAGGACAACATCAGAGGCAGCTACCACAGATGTGAAGAGTCGCCAGCTGAAGAGAGTCAGCGAAACACATTTGACAGTGTTACAGCTGATCCACAGACACAGTCAACACACTCCAAAGCTATCTCTGGCAGATCGTACAAAGTACCAGAGTCAAGCTATCATGCCATGGATCTTAAAAAGTAATTTGCTTAATGCTTTAACCGAGTCAGTCCTCAAGATCAGCTGATATAATGCACGCAATGGAAACCTACAAATTTTTTTATGGTGCACAAATAGACCCAGCTGAATCAAAGCAAACACTCTGCTTTTGATATAATTCGCTTTAAAGCAGCTCAGTGCTTTATTAGTTTCTGCTGCAGAGCATTTGTCATCATTGGAGCCTCCTCTGTTTGAGTTACAGCAGAAAATGATGAAGATCTTCTTCATTTTAACACTCAGCTTGATTGTTAACACTGTGCTATCTTTGGGAGGGCCAAATATCTAATATGATGGGCGGCTTTGGACAAGCTAAAACTCTCCAGAGTCCTGCTCTGCAGATGTCTGCTCTGGAATAAATTCATGTTTTGAAAGATGAAGAGGCTGTGACATCATGTACATGGCTCACTTTTGTCTCTGTCTGTCTTGTCTTTCTTTTTAAAGCACATCGGCAGCCGTGATTCAGCAGCAGTGGAGGAAATACAGAGAGAAATGTGGGAAAGTTAATGTCCCCTTCATGGTTGGGAGGGGAGAAGAAAAAGGAGGAGATGGAGAAAAGCCAGAGTTGGGACCTTCATTTATTAGCAGGAGCACCGTTGACCGAGAGTATGCAGCGACAGTCATCCAGGTCAAACATTTGTAAAACCAGGCCCTTAAAACATATTACAGTCATGTTTAAAAGTTAGTACCCACCCTTTACATCTGTTTTAACCATATTAAACCTTCATGCACAAATTCAACTTAAGATGAACAACAATTTAACTATTTTCACCGCTCCAGTAATTATTAAACAAAACTGAAACCAAAATAAATAAGGCCATGTGTGGAATACCAAGTACACATTAGTATCCTTTTTCACCTACCTGCTGCCTTCGATATAGTTAACCACAACATACTGCTATCTGTACCCTTAAACTTGGTCATCTCAGGCTTAGTGCATTCTTGGTTCTGATTTTACCTTGCTGAGCTTTCCTTTATGGTACATGGCAGGGGAAAACATATTCATTACAATACCTCTCCACGGGGGTGCCCCAAGGCTCAGTACTTGGGACCCTCTGCTTTGCCATAAACAACACCTCTCTGGGCCAAATTATTTGATCACACAGCTTCTCATATTGCTGCTATGCAGATGATACACAACTCTACCTTCATTTCCACAATCTCTGCACGAATCTCACCTTGACTCTCTGACCTGTCTGTATGGATGAACGATCATCACCTTCAACTTTACCCATACAAGACGGAAGTCCTGGTTATCCCTGCACATCATTCGTTCAGTCTTGATATCAACATAACTATTGCATCTACTAACGTCACTCCCACGAAGGTTACAAAGAACCTGGGTGTCATATTTGATGACCGGTTTTCTTTCTCTGACCACTTACTGTCCCAGTCACGCTGCTTTGCTCTCTACAACATACAAAATATAAGACTGTACCTGACTCAATATGCAACTCAGCTCCTGGTACTGGCCACGATTATATTCCGTCTTGATTACCGCAATGCCCTCCGAGCTGACCTTCCAGCTTGTGCAGTCAAACTACAGACCTACAGAACTACTACAAGAGGTCCAGAAAGCTGTGGCACAGCTGGTCTTTAATCATTCCAGATGGACACGTGGCTCACTGGTCTTCACTGGCTACCTGTGTCTGCTTGAATTAAATACAAGTCTCTGTCCCTTGGATTTAAGGTGATCTTGGGGTCTTCACCTGCTTATAAGATCTAAATTGTAATGGCTTACACCCCATTTAAGAGCACTACGCTCATCACAAGAATGCATACTGGCCTTGTCCTCTCCTCACACCATCACACAGGCCTCAGACGATCGCGGTCGAGACTGTTCTCCTATGTGGTTCCTCAATGGTGGAACAAGTTACTAGTGGAGACAAGAGCAGAGTCATCCCTCTGTATGCTCAAAAAGCTCTTGAAAACTTTCCTCTTCTAAGAACACCTTCTGTGAACTGTGCTCTGTAACTTCATTATCTGCGCTTAATGTTGTCTTAGCTGCACTTATTTGATCGCTCACTTAACTGCATTTCCTTTGTGATCTGCTATGTTACTGTGGCTTGATTGTATTCCTCTGTTGTAAGTCGCTTTAGATAAAACGTCAGCTAAATATAATGTTATGTAATGTAATTACTGCTTCTGTAGGATTTAAGAGGGTAAGTTGCAGCCAGGTGCTGCTAATCATCAACCCTTGATAAACTGATCATCAGCAGGTGTGCAGACCTCTATAAAACCAGATGTTTTGGCAGTTTGCTGGGCTGAAGCATTCAAGTGTGTTAACACACAATGCCAAGAGGAAAAGACATAAGCAAAGGTCTAAAAGAAGCAACTGTTGCTGAAAAACATCTACTGTCAAAAAAGAACATGAAAGAACAACTGAGTTTCACAAACTGCATCTGAACAAACCACAAGATTTCTGGAACAATGTCCTATGGACACATGAAATTGTTTGGCCTCATACTGTTAAGCACAGTGGCAGAGCGGTAATGATTTGGGACCTGAACATCTCGCAGTCATTGAGTGGACCATGAACTCCTCTGTATAACAGAATATCCTAGAGACAAATGTGAGCACATCTTTCTGACATATTACTTGAAATGTGGGCATGCAACAGCACAATGATCCCAAACACACCAGCACACCATCAGAATGACTGAAAAATAAAAGAATCAAGGTTTTGGAATGTACCGTCAAAATCCAGACCTCAGTTTAAAACCTCCAGCTGTCCCATTTACTGTCACACAGGACACGACTACTTCAAGTTATTGCTCCGAAAAGCAGATCTACAAGCTTTTGAATCATGGAGGTTTTTAGTGTTGGCCACAACAACCATGTGTTGTTGATTGCCTGAACTTGTATTTACCAAATGCTAAGGTCCATTACAATTAGATGTTTTCTTATACTTGTAAACAAACAATGGGATTGAAAGGGAGAGTATAAATCTTTTTACATGACTGTGATTGAAGGATCTACAGAATATGAGCTGCAGGAACCCACTCAGTCATTATGGCATTTTAAATAGCCACAAATTCAAATTCAATTCAATCAATTTTCAAAAAAAGAAAATGCAAGAAAAGACTAAAATAGAGGTTTTTCATGCAGTTGTTAATGTCAACCAACTTTTCTGTCAAAGTTTGGGTTTTGATGAAGTCACTTTCACACAGTGGATACTTACTGGACTAATCCTCTGCACAGGAGTACAAGCTGTTCCACCACAAAACATGCTACTCACCACTTTCCTCCAATTGCCTCTGAAGACAGAAAGTGTTTGATGAGTCCTTTAGGATCCTCTGAGGAAGAGGGTGGGGGGTTGTAGTGAAGAGGAGTGTGTATATGTGTGCATATGTGTGTGTGTTGGAGTGATTAATCAAATTCCAAAGAAGTGCGGTAGTAGGAGTTGGAGAATTCCTATGAGGCTCGACTTGAAGTAAAGTGTGCCCCCCCAACCCACTGGGAATTGGAGGATTTAGAGG
The DNA here is from genome assembly GCA_014839995.1 of Xenentodon cancila. Classification (NCBI taxonomy): domain Eukaryota; kingdom Metazoa; phylum Chordata; class Actinopteri; order Beloniformes; family Belonidae; genus Xenentodon; species Xenentodon cancila. Next base: position 31,466,639 of record CM026199.1, on the reverse strand, counting down.
CAACACTGGACCTCCATTTGTCTCAGAGCCGCCTGGAGTCACGCAGAGTTCAGACAACAGAACATTCTGCAATTAAAATGGGCTCTAACGTGTTTTATCTCCCAAATGGGATAACATCCAGTATTTACGTTTGCTCTGTGATTCATGGATGGTTTTATTCTGTTTCTTTGGGTAACTCCAGGCATTTTGGAGGGGTATGTCTCTGAGGAGGAGGCTTGCATCTGCTCTTGCTGCTGTCACATGCCCTGACGCTGGAGAGGATGACACCTTCGAAGAGGTGGATGTGGAGGAATTTGTCTTTGATGAGGTATGCACACAAGTTCATGTGTTCTTCTCTTTCATGGTTCAGTAATTTCCCTACCCCACATCTCAACGGACACACAGACCTGCACAGAGGTTGACACAACAACACAAAAAGTGTATGTGCTGCATACTATATGTGATTTGAAGGACAAATCCTGGTCAGAAATAGCTCCAGAGTTGGGCCCTGGATAGCTCATTGGGTTGAGTTGGTGCCATTTACAGAGGCTGTTTCCCTTGTGCAGGCAGCGCAGGTTTGAATCCCGGCCTGTCACTCTTTCCTGGGTGTCTTTTGCCCTCTCTACACCCATTTTCTGTCCACCTTCTTTGAGTAAATGCCACTAGTGCCAAAATAGAAAAAAAATAATAATAACAGGAAATCAGATGCCATCCAGGGCTTTATGTCATTAGGACATGTTTGCAGTCCAGGTAGTTCACAGGTCTCGTCTGGCTTCATGAATAGGTATAGTTTGGTATAATCTGGATCAGAATGAAAATGTTTTTAATTTTGTCTTATAATATTACCTAATGGAAACATTTCTATAGGGAAACAGATCGGTCCAAGTACAGAACCCTGTGGAATACCACAACCAACTCTGGTATATGAGGAAGACTCCTCATTCACATGAACAGACTGGAAGATATCAGATAAATATGACTTTAATCAAGTAAATGTAGTTCCTTTGATCCAACTGAGACATTCAAGCCTCCATAGTAGAATATTATCATCAGCTGTATCCCATGTGGATCTGAGATATAACAGGACAAGTATAAACACAAGACCACTGTTGGAGGCCATGAGAACATCGATGATGTTCACCAGTGCTGTTTCTGTGCTATAATGTAATCTAAATGGTTCTTTCAAGACCTTAAAAAATGAAAGGGAGCTTGGGTTTAGGTCTATAATTGAGTAACACTTGTGGATCAAGACCAGCTTTTTAAGTGGTGGTTTAATTACAGTTGCTTAAAAGCCAGAGGCACATAGCCTGTCACTAAAGACTGACCAAATATATCTAGTATAGACATGTTAAGAAAAATAAAAACTCCTTGAACTGTCTGGTGGAAATGGGATCTAAGAGACAAATTGTTTAGCTAAAGCTAAAAACTTCAAAAAACGTACAGCTTCTCCTTTTAATAACACATCAGAGACCGGAATGACGCATTTATCTAGAAAATCTGTTGACAGATTATATTAGTTATGAAGGAGCTCAAGCAAGCGTCACAGATCTACAACTCTGCAGATCTAACCTAAGTTGAGTAATGTTCTCCACATATATCCAGATAGACACAGACACAAGGATGCAAACGCACATTTGTTTTTCCAACCTGTTCTTGACTTTGAAGAAACTAATGTTACAAGATGTCGCTAGTCAACTAGTCTCTGTTTATATCTTTATACCGTATTTTGTCTGTGTCTCTAAAGTTCTGTCCTTCTAATATGTTTGAATCTTTTATGTACAAAGTCAACACTTGAGAGACACTGCGCGGTGACTCTTCCTGAGGACCCACTTCCCAGACTTCCACCTGAGTCGAGGCATGCGTTACTTCCAAAGGTGAAGTCCTGCCATGTTATCCCTAATGGACTTATATTGTGTTAATTGTGGCCAGGGATCTTTTTCTTTGTTATTTACCAGCTGATGTCCTGCTCTGTCCCCCTCACATCTTTGTTATCACCCCCTCCAGGATTCATGTCCGCCTCCCTGATTGATCTTCAAATTTATTCTCAGAAAAACAAGATAATTTCCTGCAGGGCTGAAGGTTGCTCAGTACCAGCAGATGTCATTTTTCACACTGGCTGAAATGTCATCCTGTTTTTTTTCCCTTCATTTACCTCTTGTTGGATCTTTTCTTTGGAGCCTGCACAGCACTGTACATCATGGTAGCCGGTTTGGACCAGCTGATGAGCTGCAGCTGCTGGTGTGGTCGGCTTCAGCATGTTGACACCGAGGTTCACTTCAAAGGCAGCGATGAACAATTTAGCACTTACACAAAAAAAAAAATGGATGCAGGAGAGTAATTAAACTGTTAGTTTGACTTACAAAGGAGCATTCCAGGAGGGCAAAAAAGTAACTGAAATGAAAATATGCTCTTGGGTCAAATGTGACTGCATATTATTGTACTCATTACATTTAATTTTCCCAAAGGTTTACACAAGAGGCCTCTATGTTAAGATGGAGTTAATTTTTTAATCATCAAAGCTCCCCTTTCTTTTAATACTGTTTTTTTTTCTTTTATATGAAAATTATCTCATTATTGGTCAAATACAGCCTCAGTCTTCATGAATGACCAGCTCTCATAAGATCCCACTACAGCATTTCAGTCAGATTGACGACTGGGCTGATGTCTGGACTGATATCTGGATTGATGACTGGATTGATTTCTGGGTTGATGTCTGGGTTGATGTCTGGAGTGATGTCTGGACTGATGTCTGGATTGATGTCTGGACTGATGTCTGGACAGATTTCTGGACTGATGTCTGGACTGATTTCTGGGCTGATGTCTGGACTGATTTCTGGACTGATGTCTGGATTGATGTCTGGATTGATTTCTGGGTTGATGTTTTCATTGATGTCTGGGTTGATGTCTGATTTGATGTCTGGACTGATATCTGGACTGATGACTGGATTGATGTCTTGACTAATGTCTGGATTGATGTCTGGACAGATGACTGGATTGATGTCTGGACTGATGTCTGGACAGACTTCTGTGTTGATGTCTGGACTGATGTCTGGGTTGATTTCTGGACTGATGTCTGGATTGATGTCTGGGTTGATGTCTGTGTTGATGTCTGGACTGATGTCTGAACTGATGTCTGGGTTGATGTCTGGACTGATGTCTGGATTGATGTCTGGGTTGATGTCTGGGTTGATGTCTGGACTGATGTCTGGATTGATTTTTGGACTGATGTCTGGATTGATTTCTGGACTGATGTCTGGACAGATTTCTGGGTTGATATCTGGATTGATGACTGGATTGATGTCTGGACTGATTTCTAGATTGATGTCTGGACTGATGTCTGGATTGATTTCTGGACTGATGTCTGGACAGATTTCTGTGTTAATGTCTGGACTGATTTCTGGACTGATGTCTGGACTGATGACTGGATTGATGTCTGGATGGATGACTGGACTGATGACTGGACTGATGTCTGGATTGATTTCTGGACTGATGTCTGGATTGATTTCTGGACTGATGTCTGGACAGATTTCTGGGTTGATATCTGGATTGATGACTGGATTGATGTCTGGACTGATTTCTAGATTGATGTCTGGACTGATGTCTGGATTGATTTCTGGACTGATGTCTGGACAGATTTCTGGGTTTATATCTGGATTGATTTCTGGACTGATGTCTGGACAGATTTCTGGGTTGATATCTGGATTGATTTGTGGATTGAGGTCTGGACTGATTTCTGGATTGATGTCTGGATTGATTTCTGGACTGATGTCTGGACTGATGTCTGGATTGATGTCTGGACTGATGACTGGACTGATTTCTGGATTGATGACTGGATTGATGTCTGGATTGATGACTGGACTGATGACTGGACTGATGACTGGATTGATGTCTGGACTGATGACTGGAATGATTTCTGGATTGATGTCTGGACTGATGACTGGACTGATGACTGGATTGATGTCTGGACAGATTTCTTTGTTAAGGTCTGGACTGATGTCTGGATTGATTTCTGGACTGATGTCTGGAAAGATTTCTGGGTTGATATTTGGATTGATTTCTGGATTGATGTCTGGACTGATTTCTGGATTGATGTCTGGATTGATTTCTGGACTGATGTCTGGACCGATGACTAGATTGATGTCTGGACTGATGACTGGACTGATGACTGGATTGATGTCTGGACTGATGACTGGATTGATGTCTGGAATGATGAATGGATTGATGTCTGGACTGATGACTGGATTAATGTCTGGACTGATGTCTGGATTGATTTCTGGACTGATGTCTGGAAAGATTTCTGGGTTGATATTTGGATTGATTTCTGGATTGATGTCTGGATTGATTTCTGGACTGATGTCTGGACTGATGACTGGATTGATGTCTGGTTTGATGACTGGACTGATGACTGGATTGATGTCTGGACTGATGACTGGATTGATGTCTGGACTGATGACTGGATTGATGTCTGGACTGATGTCTGGATTGATTTCTGGACTGATGTCTGGACAGATTTCTGGGTTGATATCTGGGTTGATTTCTGGATTGATGTCTGGACTGATTTCTAGATTGATGTCTGGATTGATTTCTGGACTGATGTCTGGACAGATTTCTGGGTTTATATCTGGATTGATTTCTGGACTGATGTCTGGACTGATGTCTGGACTGATGACTGGATTGATGTCTGGATGGATGACTGGACTGATTGGATTGATGTCTGGACTGATGTCTGGATTGATGTCTGGACTGATGTCTGGACAGATTTCTGGACTGATGTCTGGACTGATTTCTGGGCTGATGTCTGGACTGATTTCTGGACTGATGTCTGGATTGATGTCTGGATTGATTTCTGGGTTGATGTTTTCATTGATGTCTGGGTTGATGTCTGATTTGATGTCTGGACTGATATCTGGACTGATGACTGGATTGATGTCTTGACTAATGTCTGGATTGATGTCTGGACAGATGACTGGATTGATGTCTGGACTGATGTCTGGACAGACTTCTGTGTTGATGTCTGGACTGATGTCTGGACAGATGACTGGATTGATGTCTGGACTGATGTCTGGACAGACTTCTGTGTTGATGTCTGGACTGATGTCTGGGTTGATTTCTGGACTGATGTCTGGATTGATGTCTGGGTTGATGTCTGTGTTGATGTCTGGACTGATGTCTGGACTGATGTCTGAACTGATGTCTGGGTTGATGTCTGGACTGATGTCTGGATTGATGTCTGGGTTGATGTCTGGGTTGATGTCTGGACTGATGTCTGGATTGATTTTTGGACTGATGTCTGGATTGATTTCTGGACTGATGTCTGGACAGATTTCTGGGTTGATATCTGGATTGATGACTGGATTGATGTCTGGACTGATTTCTAGATTGATGTCTGGACTGATGTCTGGATTGATTTCTGGACTGATGTCTGGACAGATTTCTGTGTTAATGTCTGGACTGATTTCTGGACTGATGTCTGGACTGATGACTGGATTGATGTCTGGATGGATGACTGGACTGATGACTGGACTGATGTCTGGATTGATTTCTGGACTGATGTCTGGATTGATTTCTGGACTGATGTCTGGACAGATTTCTGGGTTGATATCTGGATTGATGACTGGATTGATGTCTGGACTGATTTCTAGATTGATGTCTGGACTGATGTCTGGATTGATTTCTGGACTGATGTCTGGACAGATTTCTGGGTTTATATCTGGATTGATTTCTGAACTGATGTCTGGAGAGATTTCTGGGTTGATATCTGGATTGATTTGTGGATTGAGGTCTGGACTGATTTCTGGATTGATGTCTGGATTGATTTCTGGACTGATGTCTGGACTGATGACTGGATTGATGTCTGGACTGATGACTGGACTGATTTCTGGATTGATGACTGGATTGATGTCTGGATTGATGACTGGACTGATGACTGGACTGATGACTGGATTGATGTCTGGACTGATGACTGGAATGATTTCTGGATTGATGTCTGGACTGATGACTGGACTGATGACTGGATTGATGTCTGGACAGATTTCTTTGTTAAGGTCTGGACTGATGTCTGGATTGATTTCTGGACTGATGTCTGGAAAGATTTCTGGGTTGATATTTGGATTGATTTCTGGATTGATGTCTGGACTGATTTCTGGATTGATGTCTGGATTGATTTCTGGACTGATGTCTGGACCGATGACTAGATTGATGTCTGGACTTATGACTGGACTGATGACTGGATTGATGTCTGGACTGATGACTGGATTGATGTCTGGAATGATGAATGGATTGATGTCTGGACTGATGACTGGATTAATGTCTGGACTGATGTCTGGATTGATTTCTGGACTGATGTCTGGAAAGATTTCTGGGTTGATATTTGGATTGATTTCTGGATTGATGTCTGGATTGATTTCTGGACTGATGTCTGGACTGATGACTGGATTGATGTCTGGTTTGATGACTGGACTGATGACTGGATTGATGTCTGGACTGATGACTGGATTGATGTCTGGACTGATGACTGGATTGATGTCTGGACTGATGTCTGGATTGATTTCTGGACTGATGTCTGGACATATTTCTGGGTTGATATCTGGGTTGATTTCTGGATTGATGTCTGGACTGATTTCTAGATTGATGTCTGGATTGATTTCTGGACTGATGTCTGGACAGATTTCTGGATTTATATCTGGATTGATTTCTGGACTGATGTCTGGACTGATGACTGGATTGATGTCTGGATGGATGACTGGACTGATTGGATTGATGTCTGGACTGATGACTGGATTGATGTCTGGACTGATGACTGGATTGATGTCTGGACTGATGACTGGATTGATGTCTGGACTGATGACTGGATTGATGTCTGGACTGATGACTGGATTGATGTCTGGACTGATGACTGGACTGATGACTGGATTGATGTCTGGACTGATGTCTGGATTGATGTCTGGACTGATTTCTGGGTTGATATCTGGATTGATGTCTGGATTGATGTCTGGATTGATTTCTGGGTTGATATCTGGATTGATTTCTGGACTGATTTCTGGGTTGATATCTGGATTGATTTCTGGATTGATGTCTGGACTGATTTCTGGATTGATTTCTGGACTGATGTCTGGATTGATTTCGTGACTGATGTCTGGATTGATTTCGTGACTGATGTCTGGACAGATTTCTGGGTTGATATCTGGATTCATTTCTGGACTGATGTCTGGACTGATTTCTGGATTGATGTCTGGACTGATGTCTGGACTGATGTCTTGACTGATTTCTGGATTGATGACTGGATTGATGTCTGGACTGATGACTGGATTGATGTCTGGATTGATGTCTGGACTGATGACTGGACCGATGACTGGATTGATGTCTGGACTGATGTCTGGATTGATGTCTGGACAGATTTCTGTGTTGATGTCTGGACTGATGTCTGGATTGATTTCTGGACTGATGTCTGGACAGATTTCTGGGTTGATATCTGGATTGATTTGTGGATTGATGTCTGGACTGATTTCTGGATTGATGTCTGGACTGATGTCTGGATGATTTCTGGGTTGACATCTGGATTGATTTCTGGACTGATGTCTGGACAGATTTCTGGGTTGATATCTGGATTGATTTCTGGAGTGATGTCTGGACTGATGTCTGGACTGATTTCTGGACTGATGTCTGGATTGATTTCGTGACTGATGTCTGGACAGATTTCTGGGTTGATATCTGGATTGATTTCTGGACTGATTTCTGGATTGATGTCTGGATTGATGTCTGGACAGATTTCTGGGTTGATATCTGGACTGATGACTGGACTGATGACTGGATTGATGTCTGGACTGATGACTGGACTGATGACTGGACTGATGTCTGGATTGATGTCTGGACTGATGACTGGACTGATGACTGGATTGATGTCTGGACTGATGTCCGGATTGATGTCTGGACAGATTTCTGTGTTGATGTCTGGACTGATTTCTGGATTGATTTCTGGATCTATGACTTGATATGGCCAGAACCTAAATTACTTTAATATAAATTTCCACTTTTTTATATGGATTTGTTGTGGTGCCTAAAGTCATTGTTCTGTCACATGACACAGTTTCAACAGGACTTTTACTTTCAGATAGATGTCCCACATTTTCTAGAGGTGTGCATCCCCGCTGATGATGAGTTTATTAATGATGGTGATTAGCAGCACCTGGCTGAAACCTACCCTCTGAAAACTGTAGAAGCAGTAAGCGGGGCACTTGTTGCTCATGTGAATTTTTTTCTGCTTGGCTTCATTTTGATTAAATAAATAATAGTGTGGGGAAAAGAGTATGTTTTCCTGTTTGTCTGAGGTTGTGTTTTACTAATACAAAGACCTACTATGATCAGATGATTTAAATTATGTTTTTACAAAAGGGAAAAGGAGTGAAGGGGGGTTTCCACCTATGCAAATGTCATCTGCACTGGCAGCACTTCACATGATGCTTGACTTTTTATTGACACGGTTAAGATTCTGCGAATGTAAAGAAACACTTTAGAAAATGAATCATTTGAAAAATGTAATTTTTATTCACATATACCAATGTTGACTGTAGTATTCTCGTTTGTTGAACAAGCACGTTTTTCAGACAGCACCCCTAAGTTGCTGCTAACATTGATTACGTCTGTATTTCAGCCTCCTGCTTCTTCTCCTCATCACTCCCAGCACAAACTGCCAGCGCCACTCTTGAGGAGCCCAGAGCAGGCCTGGACCGCGGAGCAGCACGTGGACCTGGCTGCACAAAAGCCTTTAACAGGGATTTTAAACAGGTACAAAAAACCCAGACATTTGCCAAGTCAGTATTAACTGTTTTCCTTGTTTTCAGCTCCTTGTTAAAAATAGAGGAAAGAAATCCAGGTCTGTTCTCCAGAAGGCAGGAGTACACGCTGGACAGGTCACCAGTCCATCACAGGACCACTTACAGACAACCACACACCGGCTTTTAAAGCCAATTCAGACATTCGTGCTTTTGGACATGTTTAGTGCCGTCTAGTGTTTAGAAATATGTCAGTGTTGTTTCATTTGTGTTTTCAAGGTATTAACAAGATGTTAACAAGAAAATCTGGGAGTCAGCTTGTGCAGGCTTTATGTAATAGTCTTTACAGCGAATGCTGAAGCTGAGAAACCTCCGCACATTTTAACTTTTTTTTAACTTTAAATTTTTGTGAATTTCATTAAATTGTTAAAGACATTTATTAAAAAAAAGAATCATCATTGCTTGTTTTTATGGGAAGCACTTTGAATTGCCGTGTACATTCAATTAATATTAAACAATACGTTATTTATCAATTAAGGAAATAAATGAAGATGCATGTGTTATACAAATAACTTTGCCTTGTGTCTGTATTTTATCCATACTTCCGAACATCGTCAAGCAGGTTCAGACAAAACAGAAGCTTACGCTGATCAGCAGAGATCATTGATTGATCATTGATCATTTATAATATGGTAATGAGGGATGGAGTCTGCGTAGTGATGGGAGGATGTTTTCATTTTTAAATTGTAAATCTTTTGTTGTAAAGTTCCCTCTTTATTTCAGAAGCAAGTCTTCTGCTCCAGCCTCTGCGCTCAGAGGTCTGTCTGAAAGATCAGAGAAGATTCTGGAAGAATGGTAACTGATCATCTGAGCGTATGTTGCACCTTTTCAATTTCTTAATTTTATTGAAAGAAATAAGACGTGTGACTTTTCTGTCCTCTTCTCCAGGGGCTTTACGGACAGTCGCACAGCTCTTCTTATGCTAAAAAGAGCCCAGAAGATGAAATCGACTAAACAGCAGAAGAAACACAGAAGTGAGTCCCTCAGACTGGAATTAAATACTGCATAAAGTGGCATAAAAGTATGCGAACCTCCTTGAAATTTACTGGTTTTCTGCATCATCCGCCCATCCATTTTAATCCTGTACAGGGTCACCAGGGTCTGCCATGGCCTATCCAAGGCAAGAGGCAGGGGTAAACTCTGGACAGGTCGCCAATCTATCACAGGGCCACATATGTAGACAAACAACCATGCACGCTCACACCTACGGGCCATTTAGAATAATCAATCAACCTGTGGGAAGAAGGGAGGAAGGTGGACTGAGGGAGGAAGCCGGAGTACCCGGAGGAAACCTATGCAAGCATGGGGAGAACATGCAAACTTTACACAGAAAGACTCCCGCCGGGCCTGGGAGTCGAACTAGGCAACAGTGCAAGACAGGATCCTCAGTGAGGTCAAGAAGAACCCCCGGAGGAACATCTGAAGGCTTGAACACATTAGTGGAACTGGAAACATCTCTGCTCATGAGTCTACCATACAAAGGTTATTGAACAGACAGAATACCTTGGAAGAACACCACTGAGTGAGCTGCTGCTCTCAAAAAAGACAACATATTTTTTGTGGCCCTTTGCCTGAAGTTTGACAAAGAATACCTTGGAAATCTGCAACATTACTTTGTTCCTACCCTCATCTATGGTCATAAACTGTGGGTAGTGGCGAAAAGAACGAGATTGTGAACTAAAATGAGTTTACTCTGCGAGGTGGTTGGGCTTTCCTTTAGAGATAGGGTGAGAAGTTTATCATCTGAGTGGATCTTGGCATGGATGCTCTTCTGGATCAAGTGAGGTCAGTGGAGATGGTTAAGGCATCACATTAGGATGCTTGGGGAGAGGTTTTGGTCAATAGATGGATGGATGGATGGATGGATGGATGGATGGATGGATGGATGGATGGATGGATGGATGGATGGATGGATGGAACAAATAATGAACTCTTTGGGGAAAATATTCCACACTATATATGGCACAACAATGGAACAGCTGACCATCCTTGAAGCATCGTCCCAGTGGTCAAGTAGGGTGGAGGGAGCGTCATGATTTGGGCTTGCTTTGTTGCCTTACGGGACATAGAAGAGGAAATGAATCCCTACGTTTGCCAAATCTCCTCCCTTACATAACAATACATTACGTTTCATGTAGCAGACGCTTTTATCAAAAGTGACTTGCAAAAATCAAACCCAAAAGTAGGAGGAGACTTTCTGTACGGCAAAAATGCAATTTCTAAAGGCAAAAGACCATAATAGTTTGTAAGCAGAAAACATAATCAAAAATAAATCTGGATGTAAATGTCAGGGTGGGTTTGACTCTGCGGGTTCACTTACTGTTTTCCACAAGTGCTACAAATGTCTAATGACTGTGTCTTTATCAGACACAAAGAATTATAATAGTTTGTGTTATCAGCTTTAGGACATTGTGTTTGTCTGTTTATGACAAGACTGCAGAAAACTGGTTGATACCAAAGGATTCACATACTTGTCACAGCTGCTGTATTTGGGCTTTGTGTTAGGCATGCACGTCTTGTTCTGTCTCTCTGTGAGACATATTCGGGTATACTGTTGTTTACAGTAACACAACAGTTAAAGGGTCAAAAAATATTGATGCAGAAAATGTCCCAAACTTTCTGCTCCTGCAATACAGAAAAAAACTGCTGTTGGTGGTAAATCTTCTATCTGAAATGGAAAAATCCACAAAATGTTGAGCTCCTTTCATTCTCATCTTTGTTCCCTGTATCGTGCCTCTCAGCAGTGAACCTTTCCACCCCATGTATGTTAACGAGCCATAACAGACAGCAGAAGCCGGGGCCTGTCACCTCTCATTGGGCCTTACTGGAAAGCCTGGGAAGGAAATAACGGTTGCCAAGAACCCTCTAGACAAGTCATCTCTTGATGACTTGCATTCCACCTCTTTGTCGTGGTTGAGAGTAGCTGCAGTGAAAGGTGACCTCACCTCTGCTCTGCTCTGAAAACCAGTAGTTCTGCCATGGCCGTCATACATGTAGGTTATGTGGCGGGAGTCTGGCCTTTGATCAGAGCCGCACATGCATGATTCCAATAGCAGCGCTCTTGTCATGTCGCCCCACCGACACACAGGTCTATGTCGGCTGTAACTCTTAGTGGCATCTGCCTCAATGGAACCAGAGCACTGCTTTAATATTTTCCGAATGTTGGATCCTGTTTTGCTGCTTCTTGTTTTAAGTCTCCTTTCTTTCCTCTTAGATCCTTCTGAATCACTTGCTTCATTCAGAAACTGCAATTACCATCATGGTCCAGTGGAGGCGCAAAACCGACCAACAGGTAGGACCCAGATCACGCTACGGTGCATTTTATAACCCTGAAGTATCTTTTACAAACATTTCTGTACAACTGTTGATCCGCATGACTCTTTACCTACCGCTGATTCGGCATTCCCAGTCATTGATGTCATGAATTATTTTGTTAAAATTATTTTACTTTATCCATAGCATGCAGTTTTCTTCTTGAAGACGCCTCTTTCCCAGTGTTGCAACAAATTTATCATAGTTTACTTCATCCCGTAAACGCAATTCTGCTGAATAATCAGTCTGTTATTGATTTTGTTGTTCCAGTTTCCTAAATTTTTTGTTCCTAAATAAGTTCTTTGATGGGTTGTGGTGCTCATTTTTTGTCATCATTTTTATTTAAGGATGACCAGAGTGAGACGGTCCGAAGCATCAGGCCCTCAGACTGTAGTTTGTCGGTGTGTGCTTTAAAGGTTTATGTTATGTATATTAAGGAGAAGTACTGCAACGGCAGCCGTAGGAGTTTCGTACACATTCATGTTGATCACCTTAGTGGTAAATTAGCAGCGTCCAGCGTCTGTCTGAAAGGAGTAGATGTTACTTCTGTAGGTCTGGAGCTGATCTGTATGGGTTAGGGTTAGGGTATGACGTTGACAGTAGAGGTTTGTCAGCTTATGTAGGGCTGCAGATCAGAGTAATTGTGGGTCATTTTCTTTTTGTAGGTTTGGAGATTGCCACAGTTATTTAAGATTCAGCATTACTGTTTTTACAAGAGTTGCTGTGGTCTAGAAGTTGTCTAGAAGCTGTGAGTTTTCAACAAGCCCACAAAAGTACTGCACAACCTGCTAGTGCTATAAAAATCCATGTCCCATTACAGACGTGCAGAATCAGTAATGCTTCCTTAAAACCATTGTTTGTTTGTTTGTTTGTTTGTTTGTTTGTCTGTATTGCTCTGTGTGTGTGTGTGTGTGTGTGTGTGTGTGTGTGTGTGTGTGTGTGTGTGTGTGTGTGTGTGTGTGTGTGTGTGTGTGTGTGTGTGTAAAGACATTAAAATCATGTAGTGGCTCTTGGGTATTACACAGTTAGACATTCAACAACATATAACATTCTTCTCAGTTCCATTATTTATTTATTTTATTTATTTATAAAAATCCAGACCATCACAGCTCCACCACCGTGCTTGACAGTGGAGGTGAGACAAAATAATTCCACTTCTCATGTGTCCAGAGGACGTTGTTCCTGAAGTCTGCTGGCTTGTTCAGATGCAGTTTGTGAACCTCAGTTGTTCTTTTTAAAGAGAAGATATTTTCTCCTGGAAACCTCCAAACAAACCGTCCTGGTTCTTCTGATTGTGCTGTCACAGGTTTGAACATTTAACATCTCAGTGTCCTGTTGGATCTGAGATATAACACGTTTTTTTTTTCTTCTCTGTATTTTTCTAAGCATTACACAGACTGATCTTGGGGTTACATTTTCTGCGATATCTGCTCCCGGGAATATTGGCAACTGTCTTAAATGTTTTCCTCTTCCAAATATAGAAAGTAAAAAGTCCAAATTTTCAATCTTTCCAGTTTGATGTGAAGAAACTGAAGTTTCTCTAAGATCATATGGCCACTGCTGATGTCTTTCCCGCTTGGCATTGTGTTAACCTTCTTAAATACTTGTAAATCATTACGGAGTGCTTAGTATTCCCCACATGATTTTCCTTATTTTTCTTAAATGCATAAAGACATGATGGAAATCGTCTCTTGAGGTGGTATTTGCGTAAAACTAATGTCCACTACTATCAGATTATCTTTATTATGTTTTTACAGTAACAGCAGTAGTTTCAAAATAATTTACTCATTAATATTCCATTAAAACATTCACAAAAGGAATATGCGCAGCAACAAAAACATCAGAATAAAAACACCAACTTTAAAGAAAATATAAACCCTTAGATTGTTTAATTGTCTCATTGTTAAATTCTGGCAGTTAATCTCAAGCAGAAGCAATAGTTAAAAAAAAAAAGAGATTGAAAGATAGGTGATCAAAAACAAAAGAAAATACAATAGGTCTGTTGGTGAGAAGGGCAAAGAGTTCAATGTAATCTTATTATATTAAATTATTAAGAATGCAGGTCTAATTGCATCTTAATATAAACAACTGACATAAAACCTTTTTTTGCTTTTATTGTTAACAGAGTCAAACGGGTTTATTCATTATTATTGCTGCTTTACAGTTTAAAGTCAATCTTATAAAGTCAAGTGTATAAAGGCTCCACGGGGGTTTAGAGGTGGTCTGATTGTCCATCTGCATGTGCCGAGGCCCGATGCCCCGAAGAGCAGCGAGGATCTGGCATCGTGACACACACCGCCAGACGTTAAAGACGGGGAACCACGGCAGGGGGAGCAGAAGGGAAAGTCTGCTTTTCACCTTACCCCCCTTTCCCACCCGCCGTGGTCAAGGCCTCGCACCCAGAGAGCAAGACGCCACCGATCCTCGGGAGTCCGAGGGGCGCTGAAGCGCCTGGCAGCCTAGTGGCTGGTCCCAGTGGAAGAGCGTCTGGAGCACCTGCTCAGTAGCTGTGGAGCCATTTCTCCATCAGCTTTGACCAGCTACAAGGAAAAACAGCACGTTTGAACTATAAGTTATCTGGATGCAGCCGTTTCTAACTGGTTTGTATAGTTGTGGAGTAGTTTCCTTTTATTCCAAATAACTAATTCATTGCTGAGAATCAAAGATTGATGAAGGCTTTACTGATTTTTGCATGTCATGTAATTATTTTACAATGCAGTAAATTACATATTTTTATTGAACAAATTCCTCTAAACCTGTCACCAAATCACCCAAAATTCTCTGGCAGAGACAAAACGTGTATAAAAGTATAAATTTAACTTACAATGTTTATAAAATACAAATCAGGACAGTTGTACATGATTAAGTGTTAAATTCAGAATAACTTCTAACATCACTTAGAAGTACTTATTGATAAAACCCACAAACTGCATTAATGTCGTGGTAACTCTAAAAGGATCCAATCAAAGCGGCTGCACTCCTCTTTTCTCAGGTCTTGAAGACATCTCGATGTTTAAGATGTCTTCAAGACCTGAGAAAAGAGGAGTGCAGCCGCTTTGATTTAAGGCTTTGAGACGTAAATAAAAAACTGGATCTCCGGTGTTCTGCTGTCCCCTCTGCGGTTCCCCACGATGGTGTGAAGGTATCAAGGCCTGCATCGTCTTCTTCTAGAAGTTTCTCAACATCTACCTTGTGCATGCTATTCAAATGTCTGTTTTTACCGTGTTATTTATTTAAAAAGAGGAAAACTCATGTCAGCAATCCTAAGTACCCACATGGTACTTAGGATTTAAGAGGGTCAGTTGGAGCCAGGTAAATCCTGACTGGACGACGATCCCAGATACAGCTGTAAATCTACGGCAGGTCAGCTGAACGATAAAATCGAGGTATGGAAATGTCTAGTCAGACCTCCAACCGTCTGAAATGCTGAGGTGGGACCTCAGGACAGCGGTGTGTAAGCAAATTCCTCCACAAACACGATTCAGTTCAGTTTATTTGTAGAGTGGCAATTAAGAATGAAACAGAACATAAACAAGGCCACGGTCCGATTAAATCCAGTCCAGCTCTGTCCAGGTGAGTCTCAAGGACACGAGAGACTGATAGTCACACAGTCATGACCTCAAGTCACTGCTGCCAGCGGCGGAGTTTCAGGACTCATGGGGGTCCTCAGTACCGGCAGGACTTTTTCTCCTGGATTTTTGTTAATAATTGTGAAGTGAAAGGTTTTTGTTTTTCTGAGGTTGCATTTTCCCAATAATAAGATTAAAAGCAGTCACTGGCAATGACAGTGTATTGATTATTATCTATTATTCCGAGTGACTTGTCACATGACAACAGTTCTGCTTTTAGGCTGTCATCTCCCCTGTTTAACTCCTTGTCTTGGTAATTCACCAAACAAAACCTGAATGATCATTTACTGAATTTAACCGGCTACGCCAGCTGATTAACCTGTCCTGCTTTAACGTCTCGATCTTGGAAGAGTCCTGTAAAAGGCGTAACTCTAACCAGCTCCATCCGGGAGGAGACGACTCTCGCTGCCTTTTCACAGGGGCGGTCATGACGCTGTGGCGACAGTAGCGACCGAGGTGGCGTGTCAGAAACTGACTCACTCGCTTTCTGGAAGTGGGCCTAGGCTAACCTTCGATGGCGCTCCCCGTGGTCGTGACCTGCTGAAGGCACCCCCTCCTCCAGATCCATTCCCAGTGCCCGGGGCCTAGCCAGCCCAACAAGACTGGCCCAGCCTGCGCTCCCCGACAGGGGCTTACGTTTCAGGCTTTGAGTCAAGCCCCTTCTGGAGGTGATTAGCCCCAAACCCATGACAGATTCTTTCCAAGATATTTGACGCGGCATGTTTATTTTATCCGGGCTCTTTGTGTGGATGTGCTGGACATGAGTAACCCACTTGAAATGGGTATCAGCTTACATACCCAAAGAGGGGGAAAGAGTACTCTAGATCCATGAGAAATCTTCTCTTAAAAGGCAAAAAATACACTCGTACATTTTTATATTTGATGTGATTTGCATCTTTGAGCATCTGAGTCCTGCATCTGCTGAAGATGTCGCATGCCTCCAAGTGTTTGTGCTCATTTCGACTCTTACTTTCCATTAACGCCTTCCTTTCAACGCCTCCAGGCACATGGTCTCGCGCCCTTCCAAACTTCCTCTTCCATCCCAACTCCGACCCCACCAAACATTCATCCTCAACTCACAGGGACACAGAGATACATATTTTTCTTTGAGCCCAGAACCCTTGCCTTCTGAACACTTAACTTGATTTCACACTTCAAGTCATCAACAAAGTCAAACTGAAACACAATCACCGTGTTTATCACCGATCTTCCAAAATAAGTCACTCACAGAGCAGTTACCACCACTCATATGCGTTCAATTTCTTGGTTTCTATTTACAGGATCTCAGGCGGGGGGAACTCTATCCTCATGTTATATGTTTTAGAAGCACTGGCGCACTTTAGAGACATGCAGAGCTCATGTACAGTCACGGAGAGACTGGCGTCCAACCGAAAACGCTGAGTCAGTCAAACTGCACGCACGCTCTGATTCACCCTCCAACAAACACCACTCTTCAAACACGTTTCATGATGCAGTTCTATATTTTTCCAGCTAAATGGCATGTTCAAGTAAATAAGAAACAAAATAACAAAGTAAGACTCTTTTTTCACTGTTTTGAAGTCCTCTGGGGTTTCTGATGACATTTAAAATACATTCCTCTGATCAAACGTTTTAATTTCAAAGCAGCAATGCTCTTAAATAGCAGACAAATGGTTTTCCTAGTAAACCACTAGTTTACTAGTTTACCACTTCATTTTCCTAATTCAAACAAACCAACAAGGACAGGGAAAAACTATTGGGACTCTGAAAGTCCAACCGTCTCCGTAAACGTCCAACTGTGTCGAGGAGAAAAAGCAGGCTTCACCTTCCCTGTCCAAGATCCCTTTATTACTTAGCAGACAACTTCCTCTGTTTCTGATTGTTTGCACAACCAAATTTGGCATCATGAAACTTTGTGGAGATTTCTTAAAACCAATACAGTCATGTGCAAAAGTTAAGACTCCCTCCTTCCTTCGTGTATCTCTAATAAAAATCATCTGATTGTAGCATCAGGCTCAGACGAACAATAAGACGTAACGTTCTCACTGTGCCATTATTTAGTTTACAACAAAGAGGCCAGAAATAAAGTAAAAATCATGTGGGGAATACCAAGTACCCTCACTGCTTTCGTAGGATTTCAGAGGGAAAGTTGCCGCCAGGTGCAGCTTATCATCAACTCTCCTGAGTTGATCATCAACAGGTGTGCAGACCTCTATAGATGCAAATTTTCTGGAAGTTTGCTGGTTTGGAATGTTCAGGTGTTTGTTAACACCATACCAAGAGGGAAAGACACCAGCAATGGCTTTAGAGGAGTAATTGTTGCTGTGCATCTATTCTGGGGTTAAAAGGTTAAAAACCATTCAAAACCATTTCCAAACAATTTGGAGTCCAGCGTTCTACAGACAGACAGAAACATTATTCACACGAGGAAAACATTTGTCAATCTTCCCAGGTGTGGATGTCCCAGCAGATTTACCCCAAGATCAAACTGAAATGAGCAGAGAATGTATGAAAAACCCGAGTTCCACCTGAGCGCCTGCAGACCTCACTGAGCACAAGTCCATGACAGCACCATCAGAAGACTGAACAAGTAGGGTTTGTGTAGAAAAGTTTCCAGGAAAAAAAATCTCCTCTATCTAAAAAGAACATGGAAGCCAGACTGAGGTTCACAAACTGGATCTGAACAAACCAGCCCACTTCTGGAGCAATGTCATGCACACATGAGGGGAGGCATTTGGCCAACCACAGGACCAGGACCAGTCACCGAGTCGACCATTAACCCCTCCATGCTGGAATATTCTAGAGACAAATGTGAGGACGTCTGACAGCTAAAACTTGTCAGAAACGGGGTCACGTGACTGGACAATTGTACAAAGCTTTTGACAGAACTGCGACGAGCATCGAGGGAGGAATATATTCCTGAAATGGAAGGAAAAACCGCTGTCCTCATTTGATTGTGATAAGAATCAGAGACAAAATAAATGTCTCATCACAATAGGTGACCCGTAAACATATATTGATTAATGTATAGGCGGAGTCACGGATTTTGTTCGGATCATTTGAAAACCGCCGGGCCCCTTTTACTTTACTTTTGACCTTTACTAGTTTATCTGACAGAAATGTAGCAACCAAAACTGTAAAGACACATACTGTTGTAATTCATTTAATTGACGTGTGTCATTCTTTTAATTAGATTTGTTTCCCATGTCGCTCAAACGTGGCTGGGGTCCTGGTCGTGGGCGCTGCTGGGATGTGTGTGATGAGAGCGTTTGTCCTGGTCGTTGCTGGAGATACCCACCGCCCTAATGGCATCCATGATTCAGCGGCTTGTAGATCCAAATTTGATCAGAAATAACTAGTAAAAAGTGTGGTTTCCTGCATGACTTTATCAGTGTCTCGCGTGGTTGTGGAGGAGTTTTGCTGCTATCTCGTCGTAAACGTTTTTTATGCAGTTTTCTTAAGGTCTTGTTTCAGTATTTCAGACAGGTTGAAGCCTGGATTTGACCAGGTCATTCCAAAAGCTTGATTCTTTTATCTTTCACAATTCTCATGTAGAGTTGGTGCTGTGTTTGGGATCATTTCCTGTCACATGACTCACTCTTCCATGTTCTTTTTAGTCTGAAAAGGTTTTCTTCTGGAAACTAAACTCCTCCAAACAAACCCTACTTCTTCAGCCTTCTTCTAATTACGCCGTCATGGACTTCAACATGTAGTATACTCACATCTTTAGGGTCTGAGAGGCAGTTCCTGAATTTCTGCTGTATTTCTTTAAGCTTTGCGAGGTCTGACCTTGGGATAAATCTGCTCGGCGTCTCATGCTGTCTTGAATATTTTCTCACAGTCCAAACAGTTTAAAAAGGGCTTTAGGTTTTAGAACCCTTTCTAGAATAATGTGCTTCTTAGAGACCATTGCTGAATGGTCCTGGATGCTCCAGACAAACAAACATCTACTTTTTCATAGACATCTGCTGATGATCAGTTCATGAAGGCTGATGTTTCGCAGCACCTGGCTGCACCTTCTTGGCCTTCTGCTTATTCCATAAATAATGGCACAGTGAAGACAGTTGTATGTGTAATTCTAAGGCCCACTCTGATTTTTATTTTGTTTTTACACTATAAACATAACTGTTGCACACAAGTGTGTGATCTTGAGCATGGAGAAGTTGGAGTCTTTCTCCTAAAGATGAATGCAGCAGTTTGGAAATGCTCATGGAGTAATAATGCAGTGTCATCAACCCCGTTAATGGAACCGCTTCATTTTTTTTTATGGGATCTGAAATGGTTCTGATCCGTTGTTCATCCCAGTGTTTATTTCCAAGGAGAACTTGGAGTGTTGGAGACGCGGAAGTGCCAACACCGCCTCTCCTTCATCTCTGGTTAGCTGCAGGCCAGAGTCTTCACCCTCCTCCTCCTCCCCAGCTCTTCCCTTCTCAGCAGAGACCAGATCACTTAATGTGCTTAAGAGCCCCCCTTAACAGGCGTGACTCCTGCGGCCTCCCCCCTCCCTGATGTCCTGGAGGAAGACTGGAGGGGGACTCAGGAGGTCAGGGGGGAGCTTATAATCGGCGGTTCGAGGGGGTGGGGTGGGGGGTCTTAAAGCCACTGGAGTTTAACATTAATGTGGAGTTTCTTTTTTGTCGTTGTAGTTGTTTTTAAAAGGGACTCATGTATGAATGTCTGCCAACGTCTTGTGAGTTTAATACATTCGCTTCAGACTTAAAGTGAATTATTATTCGTCAGTAGCGATCTAGTGGTCAGTAAAGTGACCAGTAGAATCCTGTGATATAAACATTATTTGAGTCATTCAGAGCCGTAATAGAGAACGCTGTCATTTAAAACCAGATTCTCGGCTGCTGGTTCTCTGTCCCGCTCAGGTTTAGGAAGCGCATGCAGCCACTTCCTTTCACTCGCTGCCTCGGGGGGGAAACATCCATCACCCGACATTTTTAGTGGGCCTTCTCAATTAACCCATGAAAACTGTAAAGCTTTTCTCTTCTTTTTACAGCTCAGCAAAAGCAAGTAAATTGCTTAAATAAATGCGTCATTAGTTCCAGCGCCGGGCTGTCAAAATTCATTATCAGTTTACACCCGTCCACAGCAGCTTTACTGTCACTGCAACATAAATGTTTACTCTGAATTATGACCCTATTATGGGATTTCACCATAACTCGTAAATCAACGGCCTTTCAGATTTCTCTTTGTGACAAACTTGAAGAACATCGCTTTGATTCAATTTCAGAAAAGAACCACAGGCCCCAACAAAATTGCTAGAAAAAAAAATGTTTAAGCCACCTTAAATGTATTACAGGAATGTAAAACATTCCTCTGCCTGCGCGGAGAAGTCAGGCCGGCTGTAATTACCAGAAACATGTCAAACTTTTCCACAGATGGGTCTCATGAATGTCTGTTGATTTGTTGAGCTGGTGATTGTCTGCTAACACGACTCCCTCGGAGCAATATTTATCATTTAGAAAACACCAGTCTGCCTTTGTTACCACTGTCGTCAGGACTAAAATAATGATCTGTCGTCTTTGGTTGAGTGCAGTCGGTGAAGCCGGGCCGGGCCTTCAGCCGACGGAGAGGACGGAGATAATCCGGCGTGAAGAAGCTCAGCAGCGGCTGCAGACTCGAGCTGCTCGACCTGACAGGCGCTCAGAGAGGTGAGGCGCTCATGTATGTTCAGGCTTTTTTGTCTGTTAATTCTGAGGTGGGTTTGTCAGGCTGCAGATTGTTCAGCGTTCCTCAGACGCTGGTGCCGGAGAACAACTCAACGTGAAAATATAATGAAATTAAACATTTCAGCACCGGATTTAATGCCGTGAACTGACCTTATTTTGAATTAAAGAGTGTTTGAGGTATATATGAAAATGAAACTGATTCAAAATTATTTTTCTAAATTTTAAAGTTCAGCAAAAAGCTCCAAAAGGACATGTCTTGAGACCTACGTTTTTAAAGGTTTTTCCAGAAAAGAAATGTTTTTCAGCTGTTCTTATGTTAAAATTAACAATTTTATTCCCAGTTCAAATATATATATATATATATATATATATATATATATATATATATATATATATATATATATATATATATATATATTCGTTTGTTTGTTGTGTGTTGACGTTTTAAGTTCAAGAAACCTCAGCAGAAGAAAAGCGAAGTATGAGATGGATCATCAGCCTGCTGCCTCCTCTGATATCATTACGTCCTTTTATTTTATTCCAGATTTGATGGGTGTGAGCTTCTTTCCCACTAAACTCTTTGTTTCTAATCCTCAGAGAGCGTTTCTTACCGGAGATAAACCCGTCCGTTCTGACAGGAGGCAGGGTGCAGCTCGTGGTGAGTACTGGTTTCGCCACAGTTTGTTCACGTCATGAGGTGACAGTATAATCAGGACTGAGATCTTTTCTGGGGGTCTGGCGTTCGTATGAAGGGTTTGCAGCATCTACATTCATCCCGGGATGTAGGGCTCCTTTTCTGGAGCCCGTTTCATCAGCTGTGACTTATGGGGGGGAGGGCGAGCGCCACAGCAACTCCGTCAATTGGATCAGCTCTCTGCAGTTTCTTCACTTCATTTGCAGAAATCCATGTGTCACTCTGGTGTAGTTGGCCTGGTGTCTGCAAATGATGCCGGTGGCAGAGAGCTCTTTGAAGTCAGAAACCGCAGCTCCCCCTGAGCTCTTATAGACCAGTCTGAGTTATGGTTCCTGGCAAGAGGAGCCGCCCTCCTCCTCTGGTTCAGCCATGTCCAGACTGCAGAGCTGCTGCTTGTTTCATGTTTTCATGCATGTTGAGTCTCCAGTAGGATGCTTCATTTATCTGTACGTGTGTGTTTCTGTGTGGTACGTACAGGCAGACCCGGGATACTCGGATCGTCCTGACGCAGCTGGACTGTTGGCCAGCAGCGGCCCGGCGGCCCAGCACGGCCAGGCCAGCGCTTGTTCTCGCAGAAACTCCTGGGTTCATACGAGTGAGTCCTTTTCCCAAACACTATACTAGTTTCAGCAATACCAGTTCATACAGGTGGCAGTTCACAGAACCTGTTGTTCATAAGCAATAATAATATTGCAGTTTATGCACTTGTACTTATTGCAGGTTTTATAACATGTCAAACTTTATAGATGATTTGGAGAACTTCTCACAACTGGTCATTATTTTGTAAGTACACACACGAATAAATGATTTATATATTAAACAGATCATATCAAACCATGTAATATATGTGGGATTATGCTATTTTTTATTTATTAAAAGACAGAGTTTTAAAGAAAAGCGTGACTTCGCTTAAGTCTTCGCTGATCTTTATTGAGATTTAAACTTTATTGACAAACAAACTGAACATTGACGCTTCTGTCCAGTCACATGACACGTGGAAGTCCCACGAAAACGTCCGTATTCACCAGCGTAGTCGTGAAACCCCTCCCTGCAGTGTTTTTCGGGGTGTTATTTGTCTCACAAGCATTGAAAAATGTCATCTGGAGAACATCGTGGAGAACATATGCTACACCCAATATGAACATGCGTTTGAAAGATGAAGTCTTTCAGTTGCTTGAATCTGTAGGGAAATCGTACGCACAAGTGCAGGCGGTTATGAAGAAGCAAAAGTGTCCAAAAGTCTTGTACTTTCTGGCATTGCAGGCACATTCTTCCGTTTCTCAGACTGATGGAGGAAACTAGAAACGAGGCGTAATAATATTCGAGGTGGACCAATCAACGAGTTGGCAACTTTTTAAAATAATCAGAGTTGGCCGTAGAAGAACCGCACGGGTCAACTACTCATTGTTCAGAACAAGTAGAAGACACTATTCAACATGACCTCCCTCAGTTATGTTCAGGACTATTAACCGGAGTTGCATTCGGAGCTGAGAGTTAATCAGGACGGATCAGAACCACGTTGTGGCGAAAGAGTCTCAGACCGCAGAAGAGAACTGCTGCCGCTCTAAACCTGCTTGAAAACCAGTCACAGCAGCACTTTTAACGACAAAACCCGTTTTCTGGTGTTAGGAAGTCTTAGACAGCACACTGACGCTTCAATCACTGCTACAAACGTAGTCTAAATGACCTCCGAGTCCGAGTCCGAGTCCAAGTCCCTGTCGTTGACATCCATCGCAGCTCACTGAAGGAATGTCCAGCTAATCAGTCCAGTTAATCATTTATAAAAGCATCATTTTACATTTCTGACCGCATTCTTACTTTGAAGAATGTTGTCATACGTGCGCAAGGCGGCGTATTTCCCATGTGTATGTTTACACAGGACGGTGCAAGAGTCTGCGCTACCTTCACTGTTCACTTTAACGAAGTGTGATCACATTTATTTTAAAGCCTCTTTAAGATATGGACAGATAATGAACGTGTCGCTCTCTTAAACCTGAATCGGATGAATTATGACTTCAGGTGTGCGTACTGGACAGTCTCCTTAATGGGTTGATGGAGGTCCCTCTAATATGTAGACGTGTTGTGAGTTTTGTGTGGTTTTATATCTGGAGGTCGGCTCATGACGATCTTATTGCTGATTCCAGTTATTGAAAAATGGCAGGTGATTGGCCAGCTGATTAACAAATGTACTTTTATTAGTACTACTTTATTTTTGATACCTTCTGGTATTGGGTTATTCAATGTGGACTTAAATTTGTAATTGTGGTACTTTTACATGGTTTGATTGTATTATTATTATATTAACGTCTGTCTGCGTGTTGGGCTTTGACACATTTGTGAATGAACCGCCTTCTTGTAATTAATGAAGGTGTCTGAATGTAGATAAATAGGTAAATGTCTAAATATTTTCAGTCAAGTCTGCGGAGATATTTTTAGGTTTGTAAACCTGCTCTCATGAGTCGTAGGTCGCAGGTTTTTGAGTGCCCAGAGCCGAGGATAAACGCTGCTTATTCAGCTTAGACCGAGTCCACCGGTCAGCCGCTGTGGGAGTGCACGGGGGGTCGCCGCGGGGTCGGGCTGGGGACAGGGTGCCGTGAATTTCTCTCCTGACAGGAAACAGGAGAAAGGAGAAAAAAAATCCAACCTTTCAGCCAAGGATGACTGGCTCTTCTGTGAGGAGCAGTGGGGGCTCGAGAGTTTGAGTGACAAAGATGCTACTGACGGGCTGACAGCAGATGACCACATTAAACAAGCTCAGGAATCCCAGAGAAGGAGAGCCCTGTCCCACTAACGAAGCCAAATTGGATTCCGATGATGATTTCAGAATGATTTCCACGAGGTGCAGCAGCGAGCGTCTTCATAAGCAAGTAAGCTGTTGTTCCTCTCAGGAGCTCTGCTGGACTGAAGAAAGACTCTTTGTTGGCGTCGATGAACGCCACTTATCCAAGTAGCTGAACGTAAACTGAAGTACGAATGTATGTGAAAGACGAGGGCATTTCTCCAAAAGACAATTAGATATTTGATAAACTATGTTATGATGTCGCTACACCATCAGAGGGAACGTCTACTTGAGGGAAATCTGGAAAATAAGAATCTTGTATTAGGCCTGACTGGCTCATAAAAGCGAGTAAACAAGCTGCATTTGTCAAAACGTCGCACGGCCTCTTCCTCTGAAGTGGCACACATGCATCAAAGGGAACGTTTCAAGCGGGAAGCTTCACTTAGTTTGCAGGAGCAGTAAAGACTACATAAATACTCCGTAACCCACTCAATAACCTGAAATCTGATACTCACCACTGGCTGGGACAGTACCATAAAACGTGTTTCCAGGCCCACAAAATAGCTTCACTACATGTGCAAAGGAGACCGCTTACGTTCCATATCCGCTGCCGCAATGTTGTCCGCCGTTCAGCACTAATAGGAGGAAAATGATTGAAGATGATTTGTTTGGTCACAGCGGTTGGTTCAAATGTTTATTTATGTACCTTTAATAACAGAACAACGTTTACTGAAAATAATAACACGTGCGACAAGATTTGGGTTCTGTTTGTGATTTAAAGGACATCGGTGGACATTTTTGACTAGAATGGAGGGATTTAATAAACCGCATCCCGCAGACAAAGTGTTTCACGTCTCCCATGAGCGTCGACAGTCCAGGCAAGAATCAGAACCTAAAGAGGTGCCTTTAAGTTTGACCGATATTCTATAGTTTCCCAGCAGTTCGGCCGTTTGCAGCCGGGTCGGTACATGCGATTCATCCCAAGCCCCCTACCTTTGGAGCCTCCCCCCCGCTGTTGGGCTCCCTGTGTGGGGCAGCTGTGGAGGCGGAGGGCTCGAGCGCTACACGTGGAACGCATCATAGCCGCGAGAAGCGCTGCCTTTGTTCTGTGTGTTTGAAAAGTCCTGCGCTGATCTAGCGCTGAAGTGGAAGGGCCTCTGATACCGAGATGCAGAGATCCCGGCGCTCCGGAGAGACCCAGAACAAAAACACACAACTCACCTGCCCACGGTCAGGACTTATGAAAGATTTCACATCGGCTCTCAGAGACCCATGACTCATGGTGTTTCTATCAAAGCCCGTTTATCAGCAGCAACTAATGTCAAACAAAGAGCTGTGAGAATTTATGTATCAGGGATCGCTGTACTATACAACGCAATGTTTTAAAAAAAACCTGGACCTGGACCGGCTGTAGACCCCACACTCCAGGAAACTCCACTTTTGTGTCAAAATGGGGGAGAATCTGTCCTCTGTCATGTGATGACTAATGCAGGCTTGTTTTTTTCCAAGAAGCCTCCAAATAACAGAAGCTCGCTCATCTTTCCAATTTATTCCAGCACAACAATCAGACCAGCAGTTCTAAAGAAGTCTTAAACTGAGTTAACTCTTATTTTTAAACTTTGACGGTAACTGTTTTTGCTCGACAAACACAAATGTCACAGCGATCATTGCAGAAAAGCATTGTGGGTCCTACGCTGGCAACAAGATTTAATTTGGAAGTCACGTTTGTCTCCATGGAAACCAGTGACCCCCAGTCTGACACTCAGAACTCTTTTATGGACTGACTTACACATGATGTGGTGGAACCTTTCTTGAAAGTCTGTGTGAAATCAGCTGTCTTGTTGCCGCCCTCAGTCAAGCCTATGACATGAAACCTCCACGGCGGCGCCATGGCGGCGCAGCAGCACATCCCCTACACAGTTTGGCTACTGACAACGTTTAGACCTGCAGTTAAATCACACACCTGACTGCAACCCCGCGCAGCTCTGATCTTTTAACTTGTGTACCAGAAGAATCCACGCTGTTTGAAACAAGCAGTGGTCACACTTTACACTGAATAACCAACTGACTGAGTTACTGCGTTACAGCCGTTCCTCACAGTTTCTGAAGACGGTACCGCGACAGCATCGATACGCGGCACGGCGTACCGACGGCATCGATACGCGGCACGGCGTACCGACGGCATCGATACGCGGCACGGCGTACCGACGGCATCGATACGCGGCGCCATGTACACGGTTCACAGCTGACGAGTCAATTGCTATGAAGCACAACTGACGACAGTTTGCTGTTGGCTGTGCCAGTTGTCAATCAAAAGTCCTATTCCTAAAGTATATTTAAATTTATGGCTTCATATAATTTTATAAAAAAATAAAAAATGCTGGTCAGTGGAGATTAAATCACCTTTGGACATCTAGTGGACAAAGGAGGCACTGCACTTTTAGTACTTACGTAACCCAGAAGTTAAGTGTTGTTTCTTGGTCCAATCCAGAGGAACCGACCTAATTATCTGTATCAAAGAGGAAAAGACTTAACACAGCTGGACAAAATAAGAAGTATTTTTTACTTTATAAGAAAACATTTTGTGGATTCTCGTGAAACCACTTTTCAGGTGAAACCCTCCCTGCAGAGAAAGGCTCAGCTGCATCACATTGTCTATAAGCTATTGTATTACATTGATTATTGGTCACCCATGTCGTGACAGAAAAACATTTCAGCAGAAAGAAATATATATTTGTTATTGAAAAGGCATCAAACATGTCATTTTACCGTTTGAGGTCTTTGGATGGATTGAATTCACGCTACTGCTTTTATACACAAAATATGGATGATTTCTTCTTCTTCTTCTTGTTTCCAGGAAAAGATGTGTCACCTCTGAAGAGAGTGACGTCGGCGCCGTGTAGGAAGGAACGCATCTCCTTCCGAGACAACCCCGTCCAGCTGAGTGGAGGGTGGGGAGGCGGCAAGAAGAGGGGCACGCGGCACAAGTGAATCAGAGTCTCCTGGTAAGGTAAAGGTTTAAACCAGTATCACTGGTGAATTAAATCAAATGTGTATTAATGGCATGGCGTAAAGCCACTCTGCCTCTGATTGGTTTTACTACAATGTTTTCATCTGAACTAGATATTTTTAGGAGGTAAATTTCAGAGGTTACAGCATCTAATGCCAGAATGAAGTGGTTAGAAGTGGCCTATTTTAGTTATGATGCTGGTATATCCTGTTTTAACTCAGGTGACTTCCTCTGAAAATGAATTAAGACCATTAGGACCCAAACCAGTCCAAATATCTTCAGGCGCTTCCACGGTGCCCGTTCTGCTCAAGTGTCACTGCCTGAACTTGATCGCAGCCAGTCGGCATCAAAACACATGGAAGAAGGTCAGAGACTCGGAAAGACACACTTCACTTCAGGAAATAAGAAGCAGCAGTTTTAGTACCTGTGGCTTTGCGTTTGTAAAATGCTTAATTGGCTTTTCCCACATATCTCCTAAGAGCAGATTTTCATGAAATCAGCAAAGTTGAGGCCAGTTTTCTCCTTCTCGCGCTCACTTGCTCAAACATGGCCTGAAATGACAGATTTTGTCGATCACAAGCGTTCGTGGCCACGATGTGCTTTTCTTTTTCTTTCTTTTTTTTAAATTTGGAGGACTACGGCATCCGTCCACAAACACCGCCCAGCCGGAGGCGGTTCGCCTCATGCCTGGACCCTCCTCCCCGGCTCGCTCCCTGAAAATGATAAGTTCATGAATGTAAAAACAAACACACAGAGCTTCAGAGTGGTTCCCCGGCCAGAGACGTCTGCCCGTCTGTTTGTTTTCCTTCTATCTTTCACTTACGCATGTCTGCGGGAGGTTTTGACCGTGTCTAAGCTTACAGGGGCTTTGTTGTGGACAGCGGCGCTCGTCAGGGATGTGGTTGGCCCTGGTTTGAAGCCAGAGCACCGTCTTCGTTCAGGGGTGGCGGGATCCTTCCAGCAGCCTTCACATATCACTGAATTACCCCGGGGTAAAATAAGATTTTGTACTCAGTCATGAGTAAATGTTAGTTTCCCATCACTACTTAAATTATCTGTCTTTTTGTGTAAAAACATAAAAACAACCAACTAATCATAGTAAGTCTTAGTATTAGATCGACTTCAAACAACTGTTTCCTCTCAGTCTCTCACCGGCTTGAGGAGGACGTCCGCTCCGCTCTTCTTTATGTTCCAGTTCCTTCTGGTTTCTGGTCATCCACTTGCCCACATCACACAGCTCCTCAAACGTCCCTCCGCAGTCCTCAGTCGGGTGGAGGTCTGGACTGTGACTCGGTCATTACAAATCCTGGATTCCTTTGATCATTGTCAATCTGATTGTGAGCTTCAGGTCATTTCGACCAAGCTTTAGCCGTCTCACAGATGTTCTCACATTTGCCTCCACATTTATTCTGGAAGGAGTTTATGGTCATGTGACTGCAGAACAACCGCAGATCATCAACCTTCCACCTCCGTGCTCAACAGCGAGAAAGAGAAAGGAATCATTAAGAACCGTGCGTTTATTACGGTATTGTAATCTGAGTGGCGACTTCATGTGAAGAAAACTTTAAGTGAATTTAGCGTCTAAGATTATGTGCATTTGAATCCACCTAAACCCAGAAATATGTTTAATTTAGCCCACTTTTGCTTCATGTGTTAATTTTCCTAAAACCAAGACCATCGAGGCTCACTGCTGTTTAACATTAGGACGAAAACTGTTAAATGTATAAACAAAAACTCAGATTAAAAAGCGTTGGTGTTCATTTACTGCGTTAATATCCTGAATTCCTCATTAAACTTTCCTTTAAGACCCGCTTGGCTGCACGTGTCGCCCTGGTTTGCATCGGGTGACCTGTGCAGCCCGTCAACATGATCCCAGGTGACTTGGTCAGGGGACGAGGAATTGGGGTTTGTCAGTGCCCAGGAATGTCCGACTCCTAGAAGAACGAAAGACAAACAAAATAAATAAAAAACTATTTAAAAAAAGCACCAAAGCTTCTGCTTTCACTTTCTGAAACTCATCCTTTGGAGCCAAATGTTCTGCAGAGCGTTCAAAAGCTCCGCACAGTTTGTGCTTTTAGGGGAAAACAAACTCCAGGTCCTTCTCGTGTTTTTGTGGCGAGCCAAAGTCTAAAAAATTTTAGGAGATTGAATTAGACCTCAGAGTGGCTTTGGGCATCAAGCTGGCACGTTCCTGCCCTCCGAGGTTACGGGTTTGGGTCTCTCAGGACTCGGTTTGGTTGGGTTGGACTGTGTTCCAGGACCTGAGGACTCGTGTTAATGATCATTAGTTTAGTTCAGACGGAGAACGCAGGTCCAGTGCGCGCGCAGCTGCTTTTTAAAGGGAAGCTGGTGATCTCTCCAGGTGGTTCAGATGACGTTTCAGCTGCAGCATTTGAAGAATTAGTCTGACTTATCAGCATGTGGTGACCGGACCGTCCAGCTCCACACACTCTAGCTATTATGGCTGGAATCTCCAGACACAGGTCCACCAAACCACAGTGAACTTTTCACATTTTCTCCTCAGCGTGAGCCGGCGTGCAGGTCATCTTAGAAGCCCAATAAGACAACCCCCCCGCTACTTAAGAGCACCTCTGTTTGTTTTGATTTGTCCTCCCATGGCACCAGGCGGCCCCAGGTAACTGCCACTGACCCCGGGCCGAACCAGAACCCGGCCTCGCGTGGGTCGCAGGTGGCGTGGCTTTGCGTGGAGATGTGGAGGTGGGAGACGGGAGACGGGCTTTGGTCCGGGGAAACATAACTCCACCAGAGAGGAGAAATGTAGAAGGACTCTCGCTGTCGTGTTTGAGAAGCTCCCCGCTGAGTTCTGCTGCGGCGTGGAAAGAAACACAACTTCTCCTGCACAAGGAGGACGTTTGCTCTGCAGTTCATTTATGGACCTTTTGAACGTCAAAATATCAACACAAATTAGACAGTAAATGTGCATTATTATCATGGAGAAGGAGCGCAGACAAACGCAGTTTCCCTCAGCAGAAACTGTGTGGTCTTATTTAACATAATCTCAGGCTTCAACTTCCTGGAAAACCGTTTAAATTGTTTTTGCAAACATCTGAGTCATATACAAAAAAAAACTAACACAAAAAAAACATTTGTGGACTGATGCATGCAAAAAAGAAGAGACATGTAATTAGTTAAAGTGAATAACTGCATCTGAAAATGACTTTCTGCAGCACAGAAATAGTGTGCTGCAGAAAAAACTGGAATACAATTAAATTGATGAACTGTTAAATTTAAATCCCATTCAGGATATGATTGAAGTCTAACTTATGCCTGCACATGTTAAATTGATTTATAGCATAACAGTAAAGAAATGGCCTTAATAAACAAATCAATACAGCAAAGAAGATGAAAAATTTAAAAAAGAAACAGCGTACTACAGCGTAGTAGTACTACTACTTCAAACAGTATTTAATAAAGGAACTGTCCAACATTCCTGTCGGAACACTGTTGGAACACTAAAACATGAGATCACAAGCAAAAATTATATATAAGTCAATATTTTTTATAAAACGTCTTATGCCATCACTATATAATAATTATTACACCGGTAATTAATGAAATTATTTGATCTTTTCAAGAGAGTACATTAATGCCAATTTGGAGACAGTAAAAATAAATAAATGATTTAAAAAGAATAGAATATAGAAATAAAACCTGAAAACATGTATCCTGATTTTCTAAATTGTGATGAAACAAATATGATAAATGTTGTATATAGAATTATTTATAAAATATATATAATATTTAGCTGATTATACCAAATTTATACAGTAAAATTATTTTTTTCTTTTTTTATTAGGCTCAATCAGAAGCATAATAGCACATACACGCATTTTTATTCTTAAGACACACACACACACACACACACACACACACACACACACACACACACACACACACACACATATATATATATATATATATATATATATATATATATATATATATATATATATATATATATATATATATATATATATATATATATATATATATATATATATGAGATATATATATATGAGATAAGGGGCTGCCAAAGTGCTCCACGCATTGATTTTGACGTAGCTCTTACGTCAGATGGCGTGCCTGACACAACCCTCTTCATTTGGTACCATGGTAACAGGGGTTTACGTCTTAGTAGATGGGTCCAGCGTCTGGGATGGGAGTTACTAAGATTGCATCAATACTGGGGTTTTTGCTTATCAAGACTCCTCATTGATTTCTTTATCAAAGCCAGATTTAGTTTTAATGAGGGAACAAATATGACAACGCTGCTTCACCGTCTCAGAGTCCACAAGGAAGACTGGCAGCAGGTCAGAACCCTTTGTGGGTATCTGTACTTCAACTACAACCGAGAGTCAGTCACTGCATCCAAAATGTCTGATGTCGTTTAACACATTTTTGCACCCACCGCCATCAATAATGGATCTGATAAGTTTAGAGGAGTGTTTAGAGGAGAGTTTATAGGGAGACTTAGAACCGTTTCGGTTTGTTTCGTCTCACCAGGAACACGTCTGGGGATCGATCCGGAAACCTTTTGACAGTACGGCAACGACGACCGACCGACAGCCCTCCAGTTGGAAGGCAACCTATCTATTAAAAATATAAAACTGATTAAACATTTAAAGCTCTGATTATTTGTTTTTCTTAAGAGATTTTTTCGATTCTAAATAAAAAAACTAATGGCACAGTTTTAGAAATTAAATTGCTTTGAAAATATATTTTTTTAATTTGTAACTTATCTTTAAAGATGTGCAACAAAATATGATAAATAACATACATAATAAATAATAATATATTTTTTGAATTAAAACATATATATAATGTTATATAATATCACATTTATAAAGACAATAATTCTCCCCTGGGGTTTGCTATGTAAATTAAATGTATAACTTTAGTTGTGTATTTATTTAGTTCTTTAACAACCTTCGTAGATCAGCTTCCCTCCCGTCCAGCTGACTGATCAGTTGTTGCTGCCTGCACTTGCGCAGATCTGCGAATCTGTCTTCAAAATAAACGTCCGAACATTTTGGTTTTACCCTGAAGTGAAGGCAGGGCAGAGATCAGCGACCTGCTGGTGCCAAACGAAAGCCAACATTTGATCTGTAGCTGCAGATGAGCCGGTGCCTCTCTCTGGCCGAGCAAGTTGTAAATTAGAGTCAGTTTTGATTGCTTCCTCGTAGCTGGAATCACCTCAAACCGCTGTTTGGTTTCAGCAAAAGGGAGGAGTTGGATGCTGTTTTCGTATGCACAAAAGGGGGGGTGCTCTTTAAGGATAGTCTTTGGAGCTATAAAGACATAGTGCCTTCAAGACAGAGCAAATTAACTCCGCTGGAGAATTTTATTGCGCTCGTCGGTAACGTTGCCGTCTGATCTGGGTGAGGATGATGGAGTACATGGAGGACAAGTTTGCCTTGAAAAGCCCCGCGATGAAGGCCGGAGACTACTACATGGAGCAAGTCATGGAGAGCCTGGACGGCGCGCCGTACTTTAACAAGTCTTCTCCGAAGTGTGCGCAGGCCTTCGGGCTGCAGAGCGCCGAGCACCGCTCCTCTCCCTGCGGAGACCAAAGCGGTGAGTCCGGACCCAGACTTCTCCTGACTTCTTCTTCTTGCGCTCGCAACCTCAATGTGTGTGTGTATATATATATATATATATATATATATATATATTATATATATATATATATATATATATATATATATATATATATATATATATATATATATATATATGTATATATGTATATATATATATATATATATATATATATATATATATATATATATATAATATATATATATATATATATATGTATATCTATATATATATACTATATATATATATAAACATTTTTAGATATAATTTTATATAATATATATAACATTTTAAAAGAGCTGGAAGTTTTGGAGCTGATTTTTAATATAAATGCCCTTTATTTTTCTGTCAGAGTCAGAGTGTCTGTCTGTCAGAGTGTGAACATGAGCGGACCTGGTTTGAATTTGTGTCTCTTCCTCTCCAGCCGGTTTCGGGGTGCCGAGCGCGGAAGAGGAAGCGCTGCGCTCGGAGCTCGGCAGGCCCATGGACAGCTGCTGCGCCCTGCGCTCGTCCCCGGTCACCACCGCGCCGGAGAAGACCGAGCTGGACGACATGGGGGACAAATGCGACAGCAACGTTTCCAGCAGCAAGAAGAGAAGACACCGGACCACGTTCACCAGCGCGCAGCTGGAGGAGCTGGAGAAAGTCTTCCAGAAGACGCACTATCCAGATGTTTATGTGAGGGAGCAGCTGGCCATGAGGACGGAGTTGACGGAGGCCAGAGTCCAGGTACACATCACCACGGCATTTCTGACTTTAGATTGTTTTTTATTCTTTTGGTGCGTAAAAATATAAAATCATTAGGACTTGGCGCTTTTCCACACATTTTCCTTCTTTTCTTTCTTTTTTTTTTTTTTTTTACAAAACATATTTTTGGTTTTTACATTTGTCTAACAGTCTTGTTTTCAGACGTCACTTGGGTCTTGAAATTTCACCAGAAACATATTTTACTTGTTCCTATTTCCATTTTCTTCTCCCAACAAGGTGTGGTTTCAGAACAGAAGAGCGAAGTGGCGAAAAAGGGAGCGTTATGGTCAGATCCAACAAGCCAAAAGTCACTTCGCGGCCACCTACGATTTATCCGTGTTACCGAGGTCCGACAGCTACACGCAGGCAAGTCTGGTTTTCCTTTCCTTTGTGTTCCCGAGGCAGAACAGGGGTCTTATAAGTTCCATTCAGCACTCCCGCCTCATGCATCAGTTATTATGAGCCGTCCTCAGATAAGACCCTGATTAGAGCCTCTGTGAGGTGTCACGTCGGAATTAATGAGCTCATATCAGATTTCATGTTGCCTCAACATTTATCTTGCTGCTCGAGCAAAAGGTCAGACACAAGATGAGGTGAGAGGAGATGCGGGAGTTCAGTTTGTCTTTTTGGTAGGTGTTTCCTACCCGAGACCGACGCCGGGCCTCCAACCGCGGCCAACGTCCCTGATCGAGCGGAAGCGCGTTCACGTGCAGACCATCGTCAGCAGCAGCCTGCGTGTATGTTGGAGAAGTTGTGCTTTTAGAAAAATGGCACAAATAACTTTTCTGAATGTGAGTAAAGTCGAGAAGAAGCAGGACGCTCGTTGGCCGCCATCTTGTCAACTTTTATTGCGTTTTTGTTAAAAAAAAGTGAATTTCTGCCGTTTTCGGTCGAGGACGGTGCAGTTTTTTTCTCTAAAAAATAGAAGCGAAATTAGAGACAGAACAAGGAACTACTATTAATTTAGTCTGGAATTAACAATCGACGACAAGTGTGATTTTGCCAGAAATCTGCTCATATTCAGACATAAAAGCTGAAATTCTGCTGTTCTGTCTTCAGTTTCCGAGCACCTGTTTCTGATAGGTCCCCGTTTGTGTTGGTGTAGATTATGAATAGGTGGAGTTGTGTTGACTAGTTTATTTCACAACTCTTGTGAGCTCGGTTCGTCCTATTTGATTTGATTTTAGACGTGGCCCAGTGAAGCAGCAACAACCTTTTCACAGTTTTTATTAGGAATCTTTATTTCACATCTTTCTGGCACAGAAGATGCACTTTTTAAAATTCATTTCTGTGTAAATCACTGTATAATGACCTATTACGATTCAGTGTATATTTTTGTTGGCCATGCTGATGTAGAGGCAGAAAAAGTGCCAAAATGTTCCTCTTAAGGAAAAGTTTTCTTACTTTTATTTAATTTTCCTTATCTACAGATTTGGAAAAAAATTACTGAAGTAAGTGGTATTTTATTTAAAATGTATTTGTTCTTTTTTTTTTTTTTTAATGAATTAAGTAAAATTAAAATAAAACATGCCAACACACATTTAAATCATTTATGAAGAAATTTGTTACATCGCAGAACACATTAAAAATATAAAATAATAATAATAGTGATAATAATACATTTTATTTGTTTAGCACTTTTCAGAAAAGCTCAAAGACACTTTACAGGAATCAAACAAAAGACCAGATGAGAACACAACACAACAGAACCCGCAGGTCTGGACAGGTGGGTGAACGTGGGTCTGGACGGTCACGGAGGCGTTTGGGGAGACACTTCCAGAAGCTGGTCCGGGGCATAATCAATAATCAGGAATCAATGAGGGCGGCGATTCATCCCTCATTTCTTCACCGTTCGTACTGAAAAAACAACAAAACTGTTCCGACTGTATCGCTAAATTATTTGTGACCTTTAGAGAGTTTTTCCTCCAGACGTCTTTTTTCAGTGAGCAGTGTGATTTTCATTCGTGCGTCACCTCGACGGGGTTTCAGACGGCGTCCACGTCCATCACGCGCTTCCTTCGGATGTTCACAGCACTTACAAACAATATCAAATATTACAAGATGAATATTACAGCATGTATTATCAGATTTCTGTGACCGTTAACTTCAGTAGTTTCTGGGCTCGTTATAATTTACTTTTTTAACTCAGTAATGGATGTTACTTCAAATAAAACACACTCGAGTAAAAATGAAATGACTCCAGAAGAACATAAATGACCCTCAATTACAGTACGTAAATGTAATTAGAGCCTTTCCACGTCCGGTTGTTTGTGGTTTTGGTTCGTTGATGTTTATCGATCACTTGTTCTTCTGACAGGAGACGTTCGATCAGTCCAGTCGATTCTTTACGACCACATTTTTATTCCACATAAGTCAACGCTCCAAGTGGACTTTGTCAGACCACAAATCGTTCACACTCTTTCTCTGGTTTTATTTTATGACTACACTTTGTCTGAATGAATACAGTCGTGTTCAATTCTCCTCTTCATCGAGACATAAGTGCCTAAAACCTGGAGCCGTCTTCTGTACTTAGTTTTTTACTGTTTTGCATTTGATCTTTTTTTTCTATAAACACTGACACAGCAGAATAAACTATACTGTATTTACCACATCATTATTATCCTGACACATAAAACATGTAGTTTCGACGAGGAGGCGCTGACTTCAGATCGTGACTGAGTAGTTATGTTTTCCTGAATTTCTCCACAGGAACCTGCTGTGAAACTCACATTAGGGTCTTTTTTGACGTTACATTAAAGTAACTGAGGAACACATGAATTTGGATGGTTCTTTCTCCAAACGTCTTCTTTATTTGCAGTTCGGGGCAGAAATGTTTCAGGGGAGTGAAAGTAAGTTTTGATGGATAAAACCACCTCTGTTCGCTCTCTGAGCAGCGAAGCACCGGAAGAAAGCTGCATGAACGTCACTGAAAACATCCAAAACTCAAACACGTCTTTCTGAACTTCTGCCTCCTCTGATCGGACTGAGTTCACGTTCTTAAGGAAACATAAGTAGGAAACACGAGTAGGAGACGGGGAAGACGGGCAGTAAGGATCCACAGGCCGGGAATCGAACCTGCACCGCCTGCACGAGAGCGGCAGCCTCTGTAGGTGGCGCACCCGCTCAGCCCGCTGGGCTGTCTGGGGCCCGTAACTGCTTATTCAAGGTGCCTGTAAAAGCGCTCTTGAACTGAACAGAAGCTGCATCTCTTCCTGGATCAGGGTCCCTGCTACTGGGATTAATCCAGGATTTAACGCTCGGACTGCTGAATGGATCTGAAAACAGATTTTTCTCTGCGGTTTCACCTCATGAAGCACTTAGGAGATGAAGTCTTTTACTGACTACACTCACAGATCAGAGCTTTCATTTGGCAGATTTTATTTTTCTCTGTTGATGGTTTAGTTTTAAACAGGTTCAGTTAAAAACATTGGGAGAAATATTTCTCCTAAATTCCTTCTATTTCCGTTTTTTCCCCAATGCAACATCGGGAAAACTGACTTTAAAAAAAGTGAACAAAGTTCATATGTCCAAATTATTCATCTACAAATGGAAGTAAAGACTCCTTGTGATATAAAATGAATGATTTTCTCCAGGGTCAAATCCAGACAGGTCCGAATCTGCAAAGATAATAATAATATAATACATTGAGGCTGTTTTAGAATCCACGGCTCATAGTGACGTGACCCGCAGACCTTCAGGGAGCCGTTCACGCTGAAAAGCAGCGTCTCCAATGAAGACAGCAGTTTTGAGCTTAAGTCTCGAACAGAAACTAAATTCTTCCAGAAACAGAGAAAAGTTTATGAAGAGGCGTGAAAGGGAAGCAGAGCCGCGTTTGTGCCAGATGGACCTGTCTGTCAAATGTCTGCCACGCCCACAACAGTAATGAATCGATCTGTTATTGATAGTTAAATACAGGCGCGGTTAGGTGTAAAAGCGGGGCTCTCACGGCTGGTCGTCTCTCTGGCCCACAGATCCCAAACAACCTGTGGCCGAGCCCGGCTCCCGGCGGCTCCGTGGTCTCGTCCTGCATGCTGCCGCGCGGCTCTCCGCCCTGCGTCACGTCCTACGGACACTCGCCGCGCTCGGCCGCGGCCTCCGCGGCGGACCACGGCTACATGGGCTTCCCCAACCAGCAGAACCAGTTCGGCCACGTCTCCCTCAACAACTTCTTCGGCGCAGACTCGCTGCTGTCTCCGCCCGCCGGCGGCCTCCCGGCTTTCGAGACCAAACCCGAGTTCGAGAGACGCTCGTCCAGCATCGCGGTGCTGCGCATGAAGGCCAAGGAGCACGCGGCCAACATCTCCTGGGCCATGTGATGCTCCTGCAGGCCTCCACACGCTCAGAAATGTAGGACCAAAGCGTTTTCAGATTTTGCACAGCTGTTTGTCTTTGTTTTGGTGTTGTGAAAAAACATGTGTTGCTTTCCTAAAATCCTTTTATTAAAACACAAATCTTGTAGTGAGTATTGATATTAAACAAAAGCAACCTGTGACATCAGCTAAACTTATTTGACAAAGATGAAGCCAAAAAGGTGAAAAAAACCTCATGTGGGCAATACTAAGTACCCCATAATTAAACAGCATGTAGCGTCATCTTTCACCAAATTCAGATTCAGAATATTTTGTTAATCTCCAAAAGGGAAATTAAATAATTAAATTAATGACATTTTGTCAGCACCATCTCTAAGTAGCCGTGTGACTTCTCGCCAGGTTGAAGTCTTACATCTTTTTTTCCAGCTATTCTGATGT
The DNA here is from genome assembly GCA_014839995.1 of Xenentodon cancila. Taxonomy (NCBI): domain Eukaryota; kingdom Metazoa; phylum Chordata; class Actinopteri; order Beloniformes; family Belonidae; genus Xenentodon; species Xenentodon cancila. The sequence goes on along the minus strand of CM026199.1, from coordinate 31,427,634 downwards.
TGACTTGTTGATATGTTCTGGATCAGTGTCGTGTCACGTGACCCAGTTTAAGCCGACTTCTATTTGCCAGACGGGTGTCCTCACGTTTGTCTCTGGATACTCTGGTCTAGAGAGGAGTTCGTGGTCCACTGAAAGGTGTCCAGATCCTCTGGATGCAAAGTGACCCCTACTCATCACTGCTCCACCTCCAGGCTTGACGGGGTACGAAGTGTTTCTGCTGAAAAGCTGTTTGAGTCTCCGGAAGGTGCCGGACTTTTACGACAAACAACTCCACCCTCTGTAGATTTGTTCAGGATGAACACATCTCAGTCGTGTTTCCATGTCCTCGCCGGACAGAGGAGGTTTTCTCCAGGCCTCTTCCTCTAATTGTCCTGTCACACTTTAACATTTAACATGCTCGGCGAGGCCTGGAGGCTCTGCGATGTAGCTCTTGGGTTTGTTTGTATTTCTTTGAGTACTACATGGTCTGAACTTGGGGTAAATATTTCTGGGACCTCCACATCCTGCGAGGATAAAGTCTTGAATCCTAGAATCAGCTTTGAATGTTTTCTACTTGTGAATAATCTTTCTCACTGTAGAATGGTTGGTTTTGGTTTTAATTCTTTCCAGATTTATGTGCAGCAGCCCGGTTGCTTCTCTAAGATCATTGCTGACTTCTTTCCCTCACAGCATTGTATTAACAGTCCCCTGCTTTCTGCAGACCAGCTTCTAGAGTGTTGATGATCAGTTCATGGGTGATGACAGCAGCATCTGCTGCGACTAACCCTTTTAGATCTTGTGGAGGCAGTAAGGGGATACTTGGTATTTGTTTTAATTTTTCATTTTTTTGGCTTCATTTTTCTTGAATAACTAAAAAGCATCGTAAATATGTTGTATTTGACCCACAACATCAGATGAGGTTCATATAAAAACACAGTTAAAAAAGGGAACTTAATTCAAAGTTTAAGCTTCAAACCAAAGAATGATGTCATGTGACAGTCGGCTGCACTTCTGCTCGAAGGTAGAAGTTTGTCACAAGTACGAGCTTTCGCACCATTTAGAGCGCCAGCCTTCTGATTTTTGTGTCCCTTTTCCTTTTACTCTACAAGATGACGTCCGCTCCGAACCCTGGCGATCTGTGGAGGAGACAGCTGGGATGCGTTGCCCCTTGGAGGTCAGGAAGTCCAACATTTCCTCTGGACCGATGCAGCAGCAGGTCAAAGTGAAGCAGAAAAACTAAAGACTGCTGGGACCTTCGCTGCTTCTGGGTGACCGCGGATCCTGGTGGAGGGGTCCCACACCTGCAAAGTCATTTCTGTCATCTTCCTCCCTCGTTCCAGCTCCGGACTGACGGCGAGCAGGACTGAGGAACAAAAAGAGACTCAACTTCCTACCATGTTTGTGTGCTTTGTAGCAAAGCTCGGACCCGCTGTGCCTTCGTTCTGCACAGCAGGTCACAACGCAGCAACGGCCCTCGGAAACTTTCTGTCACAGGTTTGTCTGATGGAAGCAGAATAAATGAATGTCACTTAATTCTGGTGCGTCTGCGCTTTTTTTAAAGATTCCTCTGAAATATAAAGCAGGTGAAATTCTGCTTCTTATTGCCAACAAACCCTGCGCTGGTTTTCTCGTGCTCCTGGCGTGGCTTTTCTGCTGATTTGTCCAATAAAAACAGCTCAACGCTAACGCAGGAGATTTGAAAGGACTGGATATTTTACCCCGTTTTTAACGATGGCTGTCCTCCGTTTGCCACAGATGAGCCGGGAACGTTGGGATGCTCCGGGATGTATTCCCAAGTTCATCTAATAATTAATCTTTGCTTGAATTCTTCTCAGCAGCGACGGATATCCTGACATAGAGGCCACAGCTCTGCCTATTTATGCTGCAAGGCTGCAGTTTTATGACTTAATTACAGGAGTTTTGATTGCTTATTGATTGTATTTGTCAATAAAATGTTATAAAATACAGAAATATCCACCACAAGTTGCCCTTGTTAATTTTACAACGAAAGCTCACAACATTCTTTTGGTTTAGAACAATGAAGCCAACATTTCTGGTGGTTAAATACAACAAATGATTCATGTTTCATCAGTGTTGTTTATTTACTTTCAGGACGAAGGCTCGAGTTGTGCAGCCTGATCAGTCATCCAAACGCTTCCCCTTCGCTACACAAAAATCCATCTGGTTTTCTGGCTTTGATGTTGATTTCCAAGAAGCAGAACCAGCAGAGGTAGACGAAGCTGTCTGAGAGCGCTGTTAGACAAACGAGCAGTCAGAGCGACGACCCGTCATGACCAGAATCATCAAAGACCTAAAGTGACGCGTTTACGGTAAACACGAGTTGATCCGAGGTGCGTTGGTCGTCCCGTCAACAGCTACTTTATCATGGCTCCTCTGTAATACCGAACCTTTATGCTGGCTGGTCTGGTACGTTCTGTACCGGTGGGGATGGCTGAATAAGAGGGCTCCCAGACCCAGGTCTTAGGAGGCTGAAGTGAACAGGTTTGGTTGGCCAGGTTAGGCTTTCATTTCATTTATTAATAAACGTCCATTTTTGAGTTTAGAAAGTAAAGCTTTTACCATTTTGGATAAAATAACACATGAAAGTCTTCGTCACTTGAAATCTTCTTGAAATGATCAATGTCCAGTTTTACACGAACGTCTGAAGTAAGTTCCTTGGACAGTTCAGGACTGCAGAAAGACCAGTCCAGTGAGCCACGAGTCCAGGATGTGGTCTTCCATGGACTAGTTGAAAAAGTCCCAAATGTCCCCTGAAGAGGAACCGGTTTGGTCCGTCGCAGATGCCTCCGAGCTCAGAGATGCAGACGCGTCTTCTTTGCACACTGAAGTTTTAGGTGTCATTTGTGACTACAGATCCGTATTTTAGGCCGTCAGAGGTTTCCATAGCAACCCTTGTTGCCCTGGTCCCACCAGTTATTGATGAAGGATGGTTATTAATTGTCATCTGAGGGATCAGAGACTTGTTTGTCCTTTACAGATGAAATTCCTCCAGATTTGTTCAATCAATGACAGTCTTCTCTGTAGAACAACAAATATGCACCCATCCATTTTCTATACCAGATTTATCCTTTGCAGGGTCTCGGGGGTCTGGCGGAGCCGAACCCGACTCATTACAGGTGAGAGGCCGGGGTCCACCTGGACAGGTCGCCAGTCTATAACAATAAACATATTACTCCCTTATTTTCTGTTAGCTCACTGACGAGTCCCCATTTTTGTGAAGATACTTATTTGTCTGATTTGATGGACCTGGTCTTTAAAGGGATTTGTTGACAACAATGAAAACGTCACCTCACCGCCTCCCCACTGGGGTCCGTCTCCCGGGGCCCAGGTCCGCGTGTTTCCTGTGAAACGTGCCCGCCTCGTTCTCCGCTCCATCACAGCCGTTTAATTGGGAGCATGTTTGCGTCTGTCTCCTCTGCGTCCTCGCTGACATCATCCTTTTTATTTCGCTCCGAGTTCACAGTCAGCGGTGGCGAGCACTTTCAGGGAAACCCTGTCCACAGGACCAGTGGCCTTGATTCAATTACACTCGTAATGTGTGTCAGATGCTTTGGTTTGGAAACGGCTCTGTTTCCGTGGGGTTCCTTCCTGGTTGCTGCCAGTCAAACGCACAACACCGACTGTTTTGTCAGGAACGCGGACACGTGTCCGCGGAGCTCCCAGTGCGGCAGCCAGACGTCTCTCAGTCGCATTTATGCCAGTCGGAGACACAAACCTGCTTCATGACTTCAGTGTGGCTGGTTCATAAAAATGGGCAATTTTCAAATGTCAAGATGGCAGAAAAAAAGCTTTTCCTTCTTTTTTTGGGGTAAAATCCTAATAAAGAAATTGGATCCCAGCAAGATTAATTACTGGGCAAATCCAACAGCAGCATATAACGGTTTTCACGGTGCTATTATTTATGTAACAAAAAAGAATAACAAAAAGACCCAAAATAAAAACTAATGTGGGCACCAAGTTACCTGTTACTGCATCCAAGAAGCAGGTGTTCTGGCAGTTTCATGGTCTGGAGCATTCAGGTGTGTGTTAACACATTGCCAAGAGGGAAAGACATCACTGGTGGTCTTAGAGAAACAAGTGTTACTTCATAACAGTCTGGAAAGGGTTATGAAACATTAAAAAATGCAGTTCAGTGTTCACTAGTGAAAAAGATTATTCACAAGTGGAAAATATTCAAGACAGTTGTCAATCTTCCCAGGAGAGTGGACGTCCCAGCAAGGTTAGGCCGTATAATACTCAAAAGTAAAAAAAAAGAAAGAAAGAAAGGCCAAGATCTACATCCAGGTTCTGGAATGCCCAGGTCAAAGTCCAGACCTCAACCTGACAGAAACGTTGTGGACGAACCTTCAGAGATGTGTAGCAGTGAACGTCCAGAAGAATGTAACTGATGCAACTTTGTAAAGAAGAAAAAGACCAGAATTCCTTCACAACCAGCGGAGAGAAGATGAAGTGAGACAGGAACCAAATACTTCCAGTTCTTCAAGTCTGAGGTTGTATTTCCTGAGACTAAGACCTTCTACGATCGGACAGTTACAAACAGACCTGTAACTGAACTTCATCCTTCATCTCTGCTCCGCGTCATCGTTTCATCTCTGCACGGCGGCCGTCGTCACGCGGCTGCTGGACAACTACGGATGGATGGAGCCTCCGGCCCTGAGATCCAACATGTGCTCCTGCAGACCAGATCCATCAGCAGCTCCGATGGTTTTGACCCTTCCAGGTTAACTGCAGCCATTAATACAAGTGCTTCCCTCCCCCGCCTCCGACTTCCCGCCCAGCCTCGCGCGGGGGAGGACGGGACCTCATGTGTGTGCGTGTGCACGTGTCCACACATGACTGTGGGTGTGATAAAACAGAGGTACATCAAACGCTGTGCTGACAGGCAGCTGAAAAATGGCGCCGGCGGTCACGTATGCTCCTCAGCGGCGATCTACACGGTTGGTGTCTGCCCACTGTTGTTCTTCTAATCACTCAGCACTGATGTTCTTCTCCTTCTACTGCTCTGGGAACTATAGAAGCAACGTCATTTCTCATGTTCCTCATCACTGGCTCCACATAATGTTCCTGCACCTTCACTTTTCTTTACAGGTCAAGATTTCTTTTTCCGACTGTGGAACACAAACTTAAATCAGCTGTCAGAAAACGAACTATAGAAGACACAAACTAAGACTTGGTCAGCAAAAATCACATTTCCAGGTTGAAGCCAACAAGGAAATAATAAAAACTGCAGTTCCTCGACTGACCACTAGAGTCTCCGTGTCTCCAGAAGCAAGTTAATCTCCACTGACCTTCATGTTGCACATATTTACAGCTGGGTACAAAAACCGTTTTGGTTTCCATAATTAGATTACAAAACCATGACAACTCGATGGGGTTATTTTTTTTGTCACATGTGAAATGTTCACAGTTAAGGGTGTGGTCTGTTGATTGGCAGCTGGCACAGCTAATTCCTAGTCATCTCTGTTGTTACTTAGCGCTGTCTTGACGTGTGACTTGTGAATAAAGACCTAACAGAACATAATCATTCATATTTTAAAGAGAATGTGTTTTGTTGGTTGATTTGGCCGACTGACCGCTGTGACTGGTTATGGGTTGGTTCTGGACGGGTCAGAGGACGAAGCTGTGTTCAGAGCGGGCGGCGTGTGCTAACTGAGCGCCAGCTAAAAGCAGCGCTCATTTCTGATTTTGCCACCAAAACCACGTTTGAAAGGTCAGGTTTGGTTGCAAACGTGCACCAGCAGCTTTGTCCCTCGTCCAGCCAGATCCAGCAGCCGCACTGGATCATTCTAGGAACCCGTCCAGGTGTCTGCAGAGACCCAACACCCAACTGGTCCAAACCACAGACTGTGTAAAACAATGGCGAAGCCTTCAGTCACGTGACCCGCTGGTTTCTGAAGACATCGAAATATCTGCAGAGGTGCCGTCAGACGTTTCCAGAGGGACAAACCGTTCACTCAACGGTGAAATCAAATGTGGCCGTTGCGTTTAGCCGACGCTGGTTAAAACCTCGTTAAACACGCTAGCATGACGATAACGGCCAGCGATCGGCTGAGCCGCCCGTCAGACAATCATCAGGTTCTGGCGGAGCCCTGCTAGTCCTCGTGTCAGCTCTGGCAGTGCTCACTTCAGTAGTGACACTTGAAATGAGGATGTTTGGTCAGATTTGATCAGAATAACTGCAAAGTAATAATAATTATAGGTTAGCATCAGCTAAGCTAAGATGGCTAAGTGTGATTGACATATGTGGGCGTGTTTTCCAGCCAACTTTCAGCAGTGCGAGTAAGAAAAGTCAAATGTTCCACAGCTTTGGAGCCGCCACTGCAAAACCTCAATGGCCTTTATGTTTGAATTGTAAACGTGTGGAACATGTAGAAGCAGCTGGTTGGTTGACCACGGTGATCTCACTGGCGTGTGGACGCGCAGGACTTCTGACAGATAAGAGGGTGCCAGTCCATGATGGGAGGCCGTGGAGGGATGCCAAGTCTGGAGTCACATGATCACGCTTCCTTCCACCACAGCTTTCTTCAAGACTTTTGACAGAAAGGACAAGTTCGACATTGGCTGATAATTAGAAAGAAGAGCTGGGTCAAGATTAGTCTTTTTTATGCACAACAGCCTGTTTGGAAGCAGCTGGAACACAATCTGATCCTAAAGGCTTATTCATTAAAATGAGAATCTTGAAGTCACTGTCTGAGAAACATCTCTAAAGGGGCGAGAAGGAAGGTTATGAAGGCCTTAACTGATGTACCACCTCCTGAAATCAGACAAGGTCGAGGCTCAAACTGCTCAAAAACAGCTGAGCACGATGGAGGCAACGGCGGGTCAGAGTCATTCAGTTCGAGAGGGCCTCAGAGAAGAAGAAGTGCAGAAGAAGCCCCAACAGGATGGCCAGCACGGGTTTCTGAGGGATTCTGCAGTCTGTGGAAGGCTGCACATTTCCGATCCTTGAGGGCCGCTGTCCTGCATGTTGTAGATGTTTCCCTGCTTAAACACACCTGATTCAAATGAATGAATCATCATCAGCTTGTCATCAAGGTCTGCGCAAGTCTGCTAATGACACATTTATTAACCGCAGAGCGCCGGTCTTCAAAGACCAGAATTGGGCAGCCGTGGTCTTGAGACCTGAAGGTAGAAACACAACCTATAAAACTGGAACAACACAAGACATCACCAGACAGACTTTGTGCTTTCAATTTTCAGTCACATGTCTCACGATCTGGCTACTAAGTAAATCAGTGAACGTAATCGCAGGCAGACCTTTATGTTTTGGAAACTAATACCTGCTTAACCAGAACTAAAAACACATTGGAGATGGTTTGCACAATGTGGGTTCCTGCATATAGTTACAAATGAATTATATCTGCAATGCCTGTAATTTAATTGTACCACGAGCAAAGCTGCTCAACGTTTTTTTCTTTAGTTATATCAAAATGAATTAGTAGAAACATGTTTTTGTGGTCTCGCAAAGCTTTCAAACTCCAATAAACCTGCCACAGGAAGCCCAGAAAAGACTTCAGACTCACTCCACAATCAAGATTCAGATTCAGATCAGGTTCGAGGTTTAGACATCTTTACATAACAAGATCACTGGACAGTTGTTTAGTTTAGACAGTTTAAATGTGACCCTTAACATCTTCTGACAATGAAAAGTTTCCCTTCCTGGTTTGTTTTACTGCAGTTTCTTCTCATCAACCGTTAGAAGAACTGGACAACCCCTCTGTGACATCAGCTGCAGGGTTTCTGAAGAAAACTTTTGAAGCATACGCCTCTGCAGCATTGCGTGGAGGTAGTTGGACGGTCACACTCCTCCGTCTCCCTGGTAAGGTCTCTGCAGGGGGGCTGGAGAAGAGTCGACTGGAGCCATGTGGGTTCAGCTCTTGTCCCTCACTAGTATCCTGGAGGGGGGATGGGAGTCGGCTCGGCCTGTCCACAAGAGCTTTCTGGACATGGAGAAACCAGTCAGCTGTTTCCCACAGAGAACCTTTTGGGGAGGACGCTCCGGAACGAAGGCCCGCCGGGTCTGTAGCTACAGGAAATCTAGAGAGTACAATGAATTATCTCAGATATCTAATTAAAACACCTCAAAAAACACAAAGCTGTTCATCCAGACAAAGTCATGCTTGACTTGAAGTGGACAAACAGACCCTAGATAATTCACTTATACTAAAAATAAGAGCAGCTATTTTCAAATCTCTTCCACTCGATCAGTTTCGCTGTAATTTCAGTGTTGTTCTTGGAGGGCTCTTTGTTGGTCCATCGCTCCAGGAGAGGCCAGCAGTGATCCTGAATTCCTCCGTTTGTACTCAGTCAGTCCGTGGACTGGTGGAGTCCGAACTCTTCAGGGATGTGCTCACTTTTTCCAGCCTGATGAGCATTTATTTTACTGGGGATAATTCGCTCGTGCCATGACGTGGCCTCCTGAAAACTCTGAAGATCAGACTTTGAGGCAGAAGATCCTGTTCTCCAAATACAAAATTGGTGACACGGATGGGGAAGAGCTTCAGTACGACTGTAACTTCAAATTACTTCATTCAAAAATGCATTTATTTTTGCCTCATATATATTTTATGGTCACTTTTCCCCCAACAACAAATAAAAAACCAAAAACCCAACCTGAACCAGTAGCGACTGTCTGTGTTTAATTTGTTTATTTTGGTTCTGTTTATCTACTTTTGGGACTTGAGTTGAGTTTGTTTTGGGCTCCAGAAGTGAGTCGGTCCCTGCTGACCTCCACGTTAAAACTTTACAGCAGAAATCGCGTTTTTGTTCTTGTAGAGACATTTCACACCCACACCAGAACGGGGCTTGAAAGTTCTGGACCTCGTCATGTAAAATCCAATAACCTTCAGGGGTGTGGTTTTCTTGAGTGACAGATTCCAGCTGGTGGTGTCCCCACTAATTTTCAGTAAACGTGACTTCAGAACTGTGAATTAAGGAGAATAATCACCCCTAAACATCGTTTACGGTTCGATGTACTTACATCCGCCACCTGCGTCAGAGTCCGCAGCTGTTTGTGTCACTCTGTAGTTACAGCAGCGAACTCTGGGGGGCGGCGGTGGGCACTTTTTGCAGCACTGTAGCCCTCTGAGCGGAGCTTCGTTATACATTATCTGCTAACGAGCCAAGTGAAGCATTTGTCATAATTTGGAGCAAACAGATGTTATTGTGGCAGTTTATCCTTCTGTCCAGCTGGAAAGCATAGACAGTGGTACAGCGCCACCAGGTAGACCACCTACATCAACTAGTTAGGATTTGATAAGAATAAATGTCAAATAATGTTAATTATTTATTTATTAGCAGCTAACATGGCCACCTGTAATGGCTCCACCCATTCGCAGCACGGCGGCGTGCACAACGAGGAAAAGGAGGAACCCTCCGCTCTCCAGGAACTCCGCTCTCCAGGAACTCCGCTCTCCAGGAACTCCGCTCTCCAGGAACTCCGCTCTCCAGGAACTCCGCTCTCCAGGAACCCACCGGTGACATCACAGAAACGTTTGACCAGAGGCTTTTTCCAGTCTCGGGTTTGACAGGAAGAGGACGGAAATCCCTTCCTGCTGGAGCTGCAGGTCTGGAAGAAAAATCTTTTGAGATTTGCAAATCCAAACTGTAGAAGTGCAGGTTTGCTTCGTTTGCTTCGTTCACATTTAAAGCTCTGTAGCGGTCTGAGCTGTAAGAGTCATACCGTGTAAAATTGAATGCGTACAAGTCTGCGAGTGATGAAATCCCCAGGACAGGAAACGTGAGGTTAGTGAAGGAATAAAACTCTGGCGTGATGCGCGTTTTAACGTCTTCAGCTGCGTCCAGACGTTCTGCACACGACAAATGTGAAGGTGCTGCTCTGGTTTCTCTTGTTAAGGACTGTTTCGCCTGGCTGCTTCGGCGCTGATGTTTTAAGGCCCTCCTCACACTTTCCCAGGATTTGTCATACTAATAAGATATCTTATCATTATTGTGAAACATTTGTTTGGTTATTCCAGGACTGAGGACGAGGACATTTGTCAGTGTGCTGCAGTCCTCTGCTCTGCTTTATTTTAAACTCACCTTTAATGTTTCTTCACAGTATTTTTGCACCAAAAACTCAGTCTGATTACTTTTTGTTGCAGAGTTATTATGAATGAAAGTAACTCTCTCTTCTTGGTTTAGAGTTAAAAACATACCAGGTTTGATTAGTGGAGGGAAGAAATTAAAAACTTATATGAGTTTTAAGTGGCTCAGTCTTTTAACAACCTCGTACATTTTCTCTCTCGTTTTTAAGTACTTGTCTTGTTGTTGTCAAAGCTCCTCAAAATCTACAACGTCCTCAACAGCCCCAAGGAATGGGGCTGTGCAGCCAAAACGCCTTTCAGGAGGTCCCTTATTCTCAGCACGGGGAGGAAGTGCTCCTCAGCGGGCCTGAGGGGGCTTTCAGGAGGCTGTTAGAGGCCTGTGGCAGGACGACTCGCAAATCCAATTAGGAAGAGCTGGACCGGGTTTGGACTTTCTGCTGCCGGCTGTCAGTCAGGCTGGGAGAGAGCAGGTGTCCAGTTACCAGGGACGTCACACTGGAATGTCGCTGTGTGTGCGACTGGGTGAAAGCTGCAGTGTGTGTCCAAGTGTGTTGTGTTGACTTTGTTTGTGCTCTGCTATCTGGACATGTGCTGACTGTGGGAAAGCTGCGTGGAGAACCATGAAGATGTTTGCTGCAAAAACAACATTCAAAAAGTCAGATTGCACTTTGCAGCTGCGCATGGAGACAAAGATCTTAAGCTCTGGAGATGTGTCCAGTGGTCTGGTGAGACTAAAACAGTTTGGTCGTAATGATCGCTGTTATGCTCGGAGGAAAGAGGCAGAAGGTTCACCATCCCAGCTGTGAAGCATGGTGGAGGCAGCATCATAGTGTGGGGCTTCTTTGCTGCGGGAAGGACTGGTGGGGTTTAAAGGAAAAGACAAATCACGACGAGAGATGTGGCCATGTGGATGCACTGAAGCAACATCTCAAGACACCCTCCAACAAGCTGAGCCTTGGGCCTGGACGAGTCTTCGAAATGGACAAGGCCATCTAAAGAGGCGTGTCCTGTGGCCTGACGAGGGTAAAGATTGTTTGGTTCGTTGTTTTGGCGTGAACAAAGGGGGGCGTCAGAGGCCTCAGAACACCATCCCAACTGTGAGGCATGGAGGTGGGGGCATCACGGTGCGTGGCTGCTAGGCTGCACTTCACAAAGCCGATGACATCATATGATGATGCAACATCTCAAAATACCAGCTAAAAATTACGTTTGGGTGTTTATGTGTCTTCCAAATGGTCAATTACCCCAAACGTGTCTCCAGATTAGTTGTAAAGTGGCTAAAGTCACTGAAAGAATCGGTGCTGAAGCTGCAGCAGCACCTCCTACTGGAGGAAGGATGGAACTACAAGGGTAAAGCTTAAATAAACACCAACTAAAAACAAAATGATTTTGAAACATAGACAGTCAAACATGGATTTTTATTCATGCTCTAAAATTTGTGAAATATTTATTCCCCTTGAATTACAATAAAACCAATTAAAAAGCTCACAATATAAAGGTGCCTTTGTTGACTTTGCTCACAGCACCTGCAGCTCTCGTTCAGCGTCCCTGCGTTGCAATACCACGTCTGACCACATGGAGGCGAGCTGATCAATACTGAACTAGTGAGTGAGGAGGGTTGTGGGCGGGACTTACTGATGACAGGAGGAGGATGTCTGCGAGCTCCTCATCCTCAGCGCCGCGGACGTGATAAACCACCTTATTATTTTGCAAGAAACGAAACTCCGGTCACTGACAAACTGAGAACAGAACAGCATGAGAGGCGGAGGGGCTGCTGCTCAGGTCATATTTGGACAACGTGATCTGGAAGTCGCTACATAAACCCAGCATGGCTCCGCCCCCCGCTCTGTCTCCTGCATCAGCTCTTCTGATGTTGGTGAAGCTGGCAGGTCCACTAGACAGACGGCGGCCGTCATCTTGCATGACTTCTGATGACAAACACCACAGAACCAGTCAAACACTGTTTTTCTCTCTTTCCTCTAATAATAATCTGATTATTCTCTGATTATTATTATTAGGATTTTTGCTTTATATTAAAACAGACAAGAATAAACATGTTCTTACTTCTACGACAGCAAAGGTAAACATTAGTGTGTTTAAAATATTGCAGGTGACGTCAGCGGCTGGCCTCCTGCAGCAGCAGCTTCAGAGTTCTGACATCGACATCTTCTCCTGCCTTAGTGAAAGCTGACTCCAGACTCCTGAAGTGGGATTATGCCGTCAGCTGATGGGGTAATTTATCTGCGAGGGTCTCTCTCCTCATCTCAATGTGGTGCACAGTTCTGGAGGTTTCACAGGTTGGATGGTGTCCAATGTCTCTTCACACTTGAAATAAACTCACTTAAAAAACTCATTTAGGGCTATTTGACCACAGAGGTCGCTCATAGATTCATCAATCAGAAGGGTCAATTTCAAGAGAGACGTCTGTGAGATGGTGGTCATCATCCCCGGAGAAGATGACATGAAACATGCCTCAACGAGTTTTCTTCAGTTCCCTTGAGTCCAGTTTACAACTCACAACCCAAGTAACCAAGTAACCGCGGTAACCAAGTAACCGAGGTAACCAAGTAACCGAGGTAACCAAGGTAACCAAAGTAACTACGGTATCCAAGTGACCAAGGTAACCAAGTAACCGAAGTAACTAAGGTACCCAAGGTACCAAGGTCCAAGTAACCGAGGTAACCAAGGTACCCAAGTAACCGTGGTAACCAAGGTAACCAAGAAACCAAGGTAACCAAGTAACCGAGGTAACCAAGGTAACCAAAGTAACTATGGTACCCAAGTAACCAAGGTAACCGAGGTAACCAAGGTAACTAAGTAACCGAGGTGACCAAGTAACCGCGGTAACCAAGTAACCAAGGTAACCAAGTAACCAAGGCAGTTCATCGTTTATAAATACCTGCTTCATCTCACCTGTTAATATACATCCATTCTTTCCCTTGAGACCTGCAACTTATTAAAAAGCTTTTGGAAAAGTAAAGCTGTTGCAACTTAATAATGTTGTTGATCCTTCTGGCGACGCTTAAAGGCATCCTTACGTTGAGGAAACCAACTGAGGAAATGTTTCAGGTATTTATCCAGTTCTTCCCAGATACACATCTTAAGCTGTTAAGCAGTACAGATTGACTTCAAATCTTTGGTTTTTAAAATTCTCCAACATTCTCTGCTGTGAGCAGGTCAGAACTGCAGACAGACCAGTCCAGCACCTGCACCATCTTCTTCCTCAGTCATGTCTTTAATGTCTATCAAAAATAAATAATAAATAAATAAATAAAAAGAAAAGAAAATCAGACCTGAACACACGTTTCCACTGTGTGATGGTCCATCCCAGATGCCTCCGAGTCCAGAGACGTCGACGCCACGTCTGGACAGGTAAACATGAAGCTTCTTTTTCAAAGAGTAAAGTCTCATCTTTGAATTCATCTCAGCCTTGATTAAGGAAGGATTTCCACAGTTATGGTTCTCCATGAGGTTATTGATGAGTGAAGGTTCTTGATACAGCGTTGAGGTTTTAGTTTCGACTTTGTGACTGTTCAGTGATATCCAGCACTCGCAGAAGAGAAATATGCAAAGCATTTACGATCTTTCTCCGAGGAATAGTTTGATACATCTTTTTCTGAAACCAAACTTTGTGAAGCCCGTTGCAGCCCTGAAGAGCAGAAATGGATGTACATCAACAAATAAACTCAAGAAATCCCTAAATTATTATTGTTTTCACATTTTCCATCATCACAACTTTCAGTGATGTTTCTGCTACAAGATGAGCATTTGATACATACGTATAATTCCGTTATCTGTAATTCAAACTGTTACCTTGAAATAAATAATCACTAGTGCAAATTTGTTTAATTTATTTTTACACGAACTTTACACAAACACAAGTTTTTCAGAGGTGTCAATACCTGATTCGTTAAAGCAGTAAAAGCAGTATATGAAGAGCTGCACTTTTAAACCATGAATATTGGACCACAGACAGACATCGTTCATGAAGATGTCGTTTCCATGGAGACTGATGTCTGCACAGCATCCCACTGGACAGGAGGAAGACGGGTCCCGCTGTGAGGTGATTAGTCAGCTTCCCACCAGTTTCATATATGTGACAGGACTGTTTTACAACTCCAGGTAGATCCTCTGCACCTTAAATATACCTGGAAACAAATCCTTGATCAGAGGAGAGGCTGTGAACTTCATTCTCTCTAAAACAGATAAAGTGGAGTAAGTATATGTAATATGAAATATATTATGCATAAAACTGCGCTCAAACTTGAGTCTGCATTGTGAGGAAGCTCCTAAAAAACAAACCAAAACAAAACAACAAAAGTGGTTTAATTTTTAAAAGCTGCTGTAGTTCCGCCTGCGACCAGCAGATGGTAGCACAGACCCACAGACCCACTTCAATGACAAGTACACGGTCACCGCTTCCAGACAGCTTCACCAATGAAGATCCCCATGAAGACATTTACAATCCTCTGACTCAGGAATAACTATTTGATAAAAAAGTGGCTTCTTATGTCAACAGTGAAGAATATAAGACGTCAGACATCTGCAGCACAACAACATATCAACAACCTGACCCATTTGAAATACATTTGTCTATTTTCCAATATTACAAATACAATAAAGAGACACCTAGGCCTTAAAGGATCCTTAATGCAGTCCAGAAAAGGAACGCCATCTGGGATAACCGTTATCCCTCTCATTTCTCCCAGTTTTTCCAACAGGAACACACTCGCAGCTGCGCTCTCCTCGTCCTTTAATTCTGAAGATTCGTACGTCACTTGAGTTTGAAAGCATTTCTGCTATTCTATGCATTTCTGCAGGAGTGATATTTGTCTGAAAGCACACCACAGGAGCCTCTAAAACCACTTTAAGTCCATCAGACAGGAGGGTGCATCAGGTGGGAGTGAGTGCTCTCAACTGTTTCATTAGAGGAGATGGCTGAGCCCTGAAGTCACGACGGACATTTAGACCGAGGAGCCGGGAGAACAAGAACTATATCAAACCTGACGGTGGAGCCACAATATCAAAACATCTTCTCTATTGTTGGTGTGTCAAATTCGATTAAAGTGACATCCGTTTGAATTCAAGCTGCAAAGAAGAAGGCGGTTCATGTATTTAAGACAAATAAAGTCTGGCGGCAAAAACTGCTAAAAAAATATTCATGACCAAACTAATGAAGAAGGGCTCGGAGACTTGGAGTTACATCCCTGCTGCAACCGAATGAAGCTGCAAACATGTTACAAGAACCAAATGCAGCTGCTCTGATGGTCTTTCTAGTTTGTCCTGCTGCCCCCTGGTGGCTGCACACCTGTCATTACAACTGAATAATAAAGAATATATTTGGGGTCAGTCATGAGTTTTATTTCTGGACCTGAAAAGACCGGCTGTGCTGAGGGCCGTTAAATCCGTGGGTCATGTCAGCACGGACACTTCCACAGTAAATAGTTTGTATAAATGTCCGCTGACAGTCGACCCGGCGCTAAACGCTGACTGGTTCCTGAAGAGGAAGATTAAATTATAAGAGTCTTTAGACGGATTTTTTACTTTTCATCCCGATTCCTCTGACCACAAAGCAGTTTCTGAAAAACTGAGTTATGAGAAAAATGAGGAGGATTAAAGTGAAATTCCATTATTCTGTGGTTTACAATCTAAAGTCCTAAACCTCGGTGGTGGAAACAGGTCAGGACAGCAGCCAGACCAGTCCAGTACCAGCACCCTCAGTACCAGCACCCTCCAGTACCAGCACCCTCTTCGTCCCCGGTGACCCAGGACAGATATCACACCCCACTGCAATCGCTCTGCAATTTTTCCTAGTTTGGTTTTTTTATCCAGTAAAAAGATTGATGAGCAGTGTGATGATGAGAGAAGGCGAGTTTTACCACCCGTCTCTCATCCTGTTGCCTTGTTAACAGTGTGAAAGAGGTGGCCGTGCATGAGGTTCTCACGTGATTTAAGCTTCATTATCTCAGACTTTTACTGAAAAACACTTAAATGTCAGCTGTTTATCGGGAATCTTCTTTTATAAAGTGTTTCTCTAATTATTGGTAATAAACAAGCCTCATGATGGCGTAGTCGTCGCGCTCTGTCAGACTCAGCAGGTTGGTTTGAGACTCGATTCAGAGCAAAGAAAGGTGGTTTACATGAGATGAGGGAGGAGGAAGCCAAAAAAACGAGACCACTCAGTCACTTTCATGCCTCAGTATGAAACGTGAAAGAGCAGTCTTTTTACACAGTCTGCGATGACACGTTAGTGTCATCGCAGACTGTGTAAAAAGAACTGGACAAGCTGTCTGTGATGTCACTAACAGAGTACTTCTGAAGCAGCATTCAACGCCCAGCGGGTGGAACAAACAGGCCTGGAAGCCGGCTGGAACACCCACCTGAACTCACCAGAACTTACCAGAACCTAGCAGTTTTAGCTCTCCTGGCTTAATTCACGCTAGCCTAAGATGCTAACTAATGTTGCAATGCATTCACATTGACCACATTTGGTCAAAATCCTCGTTTCAGATGTTGCTGACAGATGTGCTGAAACAACATCTGTAAGAGTGTTACCAGAACTGAAACGAGGACTAGCGGGACCTGCAGACGCTCAGCTTGCCACTCAGGCGTGAGGCAAGGGTCCGCCCAGGACAGGTTGCTGGTCTGTCACAGGACCACATACGAAGACAAACAACCATGCACGCTCTCACCTGAACTGACATTTTGATTTTTTTAATGACTTGATCGCAGGATTCAGAGGCTGCTGGAGGCAGAAGCTGATCCAGCGTGGTTCAACCAGGAACGAAGATAGCTGCTTCAGGCTGCTTTAGATTAACTTTGACCCCAAACCCGTCCAGGCCAACCCAAAACCATTCACAGCACTTTCATAGTGCAGTTAAAAACCGACAAGTAATAATATCTTTAAAATAAAACTGCTCTAAGCCAAATCACGAGACCGCGATCGAAGCTTGCCATTAACCACGATATGTCAATCAAAAGACCATGTCCTTGAAATGAGGATGTTTGGACAGATTTAATAAGAATGAATATAAAGTCATATTCATTAGCTTTGTTAGTTAGCATAAGTCAGGTGGGCCAAGCTAAAACAAATAACTGTGATTAAAAGAAGGTGGGCGTGTTCTTGCTGCACATTTGAAACATGGTGCTGTGCAATATGAAGAAGAAGACTCAAAAGAAGAAGACTCAAAAGAAGAAGACTCAAAAAGACTCTTCATATGGGTTCATATGGGTGCCATCGCACCGAGCTTGTCCAGTTCTTCTTATACAGTCTATGAGCCCAGCTGACACAAACGGTCACTGATACCCGTCTTGGTCCTGAAAGTTGTGGATCTTTTAAGATAATTCTGGGTTTATTTGTCATTGACAGACAAAATAAGTACAACGACCCCTGAGGAGCACAGCTGATATCAGATAAATCACAAATTCCTTAATAAAATATTAATAATCACAACTAGTTACAAGATTTCCTAAATGTAAACTGTGAACAAAGAACCACATAAAAGATGGAGAAGCTGCATCGAAGGATTATTTATGGTGCGACTTATCTGACTGAATCATTTGAATGTCTTGTTATATCACCTCTGCCTGTGGCTTTGATGTAAAACCGGTTCAGATGAATCATCAGTGTAGATTTGTCGGATGAGCGAATCTTCATGAAGCATCTTCAGCCCAGATGAACAGAGAGGGAACAAAACATCAGCGAAAAATAATGGGAAGTTAAATGATTTGATGAAAAGTAGTTCAAACTGCAAACTCAAATGAAACGCTTGGTGGTAAAATTACAAATGAAGTATTGTAAGATTCTTTGTAGTAAACTGTTTCAGTAATCAGCCACTGCTGAAGGAGCGAATGTTGATGAGGAATACTCAGCATCACGCAGTTAAGGAACATCAAAACATCCCACTGGTGGAGCACGGTGGAGGGAGCATCATGATGTGGGCTCGCGGGGCTGCCTCAGCTCTGGACTAAATGCCATTGTGGAGGAAATGATATGATTTTAACACTGCTGGTCACGAAGCCCCGCCCCCATCCCCGGCATAACCTTTTCTAACTTCTAGTCCCTGGAAGGACCAGCGAGTACCAGTTTTCCTGAAACCAGTGTTTGTTTGTTTTTTAAATTAGCCTGTTTTACGTTTCTGTTATAATTCCTGTATAAGTTACATTA
Organism: Xenentodon cancila; assembly: GCA_014839995.1. NCBI lineage: Eukaryota > Metazoa > Chordata > Actinopteri > Beloniformes > Belonidae > Xenentodon > Xenentodon cancila. The sequence goes on along the minus strand of CM026199.1, from coordinate 31,409,421 downwards.
AGCCCGCCCCCACCTTGCTGTGATTGGCTGTCTGTTCTGCACCAGTGGAAACTGGGACTGTGATAAGCCAAAGAGAATATTTACAAAGTGGGTCAACTGGCTGACCAGGCTGAGGAGGCCGACACAAGGCCTGCGACATCTCGGAGGAAATCCACCTGAAGGATGATACGACTGGATCCATGAGCGAACAGTCCTGTGGGTTCTGTGGTTAACAAAACAGAGTCAGTATCGCCTCATCAGCCTTTTTGGACGCTTACATGACTGTGATGATTGTGAACTCTGTTCTTATACGAGGAAGACGGCCGTATCTGGTGTCAGCCAACAATAGCCGACATTCATACATCCACCGGGGATCCTCATCTGCAGCCTCGATCTGCTCCGATCAGGTTGCAGAGAAAAACAGTCGGGTCAGATTCCTTCCGGCGCTCGTGGGCATTTCTGTTTCTCTGTATCAATCAACTTACTGAAACTTTCTCTGAGATTTGGGATTTGTATTTCTTCATTTAAACCCGTCTGCCACTAAAAGACTCATGAATGCAACTTCCTTTAAAGACAAATAAAATAAATAATCTTTCCAAGCTGAAGAAGAAATAGTGATAATTTTCCATTGTTGGAGTAGTTTTCTGCTGTTTGAGCATGAACTTGAATCTCAGAGAAATCACGGGATTCCCGTGGTTATCCCGGGTTCAGGACTCCGCTGGACTGATAACCAGAAAGCTTTTCTTGCCGTGACGATTAATCGGAGTTCTCCACGTAACGCTGCTGTGACGTGAAAACACACTTGAGATGCAGCTGGTGTTGAGATCGATCAAGTCCACCGATTCTCCGGACTTTGACCAAGTAACGTTCCTGATGCTGGACCAAACTGATGTGACTGTGACCTAAGGGTGAAGATGCAGAGACGCCTCCTCGGATGGAAGATAACCATCTTTAACTCCCAGCTCAACTGTAAAAACCCATGGACGTCCCCGTTACATCACAGTAATAATGATAAACAAGCTGGCAAAACACTTAAGGTTGCAAATATTTGTGTTCACTTTCCCTTTGAGGGCAATTTCTGTTAACGATTACATGAAAAGGGCCAATTAAGAACTGAGATTAGAAAGTAGTAAATAACAAGCCATTAACAGAAGTAAATGTTATTACTCAAACCGTTCGTGCCGTCCTTGTCTTCTTTTTAGATTTTTATCCGTTAGGAAGCCCTTGATTTGATCTGTAATTCACAACTGTTACGAACAATTTCCGCTCAGCTGTGACAGGAAATCCAGAGTCCAAACAGGAAACGCTGACTACGCATCTGTTTTTGTTTTCATAAGAAGGTGTAAATTTCCAGTGCAAGCCTCCATCTCATCGTTTGTGCATTGCACGACAAGTGTCTGTTGCTGGTGATTCATTTAGGACGTAAACGCTGCTCGTTGTGGAGCATCAAGGCTCTAATGCCTCTGTGCACATGCATGAGCGCCCGCCAGCCTGCAGGAGCTCAGCTGCAGCGATGCTCTCCGAGGACCCTCCTCTGCAAACCGAAAGCAGAACATTAAGATTCAACAAGGGGCTCAGGAGACGGCAGGTTGGCGTTCACGATGACGTACACGCAGTATTGATCATTAGTTATGCGGTCGGATGAGCCCGTTTAGGGAGGGAATATTCTGTAACATCCTCATTGTGGTTGTTGTAAAGAAAGAAAATATCCCTGATCCTCATGTTCCAGTTGGAGCAGTCATGCATAAAAAGAACTGGACAAGTCCTCGTTGTTTTCGGGGTTTCTGAGAAGTTTGGAAGCTTTGGTTAATGCCACTGACGGTAGGTAACTGAAACGATGCGCCGTGGCTCCTGGTTTCTTCAGCCGATCCTCGCCGGAGCAGCTATGGAGCTGCCAGGCGACGTTTCCAAGAACTCCTGATTCAGTTTGGGGGACAAATGAGAAACGGCGGCCTGGATTAGCAGACACTTGAAACAAGCGCTTATCTGAGCTTCGTCGTCAGACTCCACGCCAACCTGGTCTGACGGTAACATGAGCAGCACAACAAAATATCGCTTAAGTTTTAAAAAGTATTTTCAGGTGTTCCCGGAGGAACAGGGTCGCAGAAGGTGAGGACTTCTGTCCTCTGACATCTGCTTGGTTGAGACTGGGTCATGTGACAGGACGATCAGGATCGGAACACTTTGCTGGTCCCCTGAAGGCCAGTTGGAGCAACTCGGTCGGGTTCAAACATGGACAAGCACCAAAACCAACAGGTGTGCTGAGGTACACCACCTCAGTTCACACACCTCCACCGGTGGAAATGTGAGTCATGCCAGAGCAAAAGTAACACAAAAAAGTACCGCAGACATCAGTGAGCCCAACCACAGCTGCAAATCTGCATCTGACTGGAAAATAAAAACGTTGTGGGACCAGACCTGAACCTGATCGTGATGCCGTCGAGGCTCCTTCAGAGAGCTGGTTCACGTGAACGTCCACAAACTCTCTGGAGCAACCTCGTCCACGACCATGTGAGACTGGTGTCCAGGAAATGACTGCATCATCAGAACGTTACTCACACGATTTCTACTCAAGTTGATCAACTGAGTTTGTTTTTACTTAGATGTGGATCAGAAGATCTTTATTACGTAAGTACAGGATTCAGGAGCGTTACTAAACTTCGCCGTAGCTCCTCTGATGCTGGTACGTTTATTTGCTGACGTTTGCTTCTGAACCCACCAGATGAAGCAGTAAAATCTTCATAAAAGCATATTTTTATTTTAGACAAAAGAGTGGCGGGTTTTTTGGCCTTGATTGATTTAAAAACAACAGGACCTTCTGCATCAGTAATGTTGATCCAAAAACTCCTCTCAGAGACAAAGACATCAGCATCTGTTGAACTTTGAGCTGCAGGATAGATTTGGCGGCGGTAAATAGACTATTATGCGACTCTCAGATAAGGTTAATGGCCCAGTGATCTCAGGATGCAGGCTCGCAGCGCGCCTCACAAAAGGTCAAACATATTCACCGTCTTCTCCTTGTTTTATTCACATGCTGGGCACCCACCACGGGCCTGATGGGACCTGGCACCTCCACCACGGCTCGGCTTATGTGAGACGGGCCAGGGAGGATTGGTGGGTAAAAACACTCCCATCCACGCCTTCTTTTCAGTTTGTTAGGAATGAGCGCCGTTACCACGGGGAACGATGAAAACACCTGTAAAACCACTAAATGCTCTCACAGCACACAAGGACGGGCTGTCCTTCATATCTGAACGAGGAATATTCTCCAAAACCTCCAACACGGTCCAGTCAAAGCAGGCTGAAGGTGAAGATGTTACGTTTTGCCACTGAAAGATCAGTTAAGGTAACCGAGAAGGTAATATTTAGCCAGGAAAAAGTGTAGAGGTAAGTGACTTTTAGGTTGTGGAATGTGAAATATGCAGATGTCTGATTAAAAAACAGGAAGTGAGAGGTCACCTCTGCTGCTTTGGACTGTTTCCAAACCCGACGCTTAAAAGGTGTAAAGGAAACAGCTACAGAGGCTCCTACAGTCCATGTCTGATGCACTCGAAGCTGCCGTCTTTTTCTGCGTCTGCCTTTCTTCATTTAAAAACTGAGCTGGTGGCCTCGGGAGCAAAGAGAAGAGCAGATAGTATTTAACAGTCACACCATGAAGTGCCTGAAAGTCCCACACATGTGACGCTGAGGTATTTTATTAGTTGACAGCGTCTAAGAGCCCTGAGTCACATGTTTTATTTTCTGGGCTTGGCCTTGTGGCTTTATCTTCATTACATTCAAAATCAGAAAAGGTTTGAACTGTACTTAGATGTTCCTACAGAAACGAGTGCAGCCAGATCTGAAAGGACTAGCAGAGCTCTGGTGGGACCAGCTCACGATAACGAAAACATCCAGCTTGGAACCCAACGCAGGAATAAGAAAAGCTGAAGTTCCTCAATTCACCACTAGGGGCAGCTACAAAAACTGCCCAGTCGCCAGTATCTTCCATGTTCAAATATCAGATGATGGATGGATGATGGATGGATGATGGATGGATGATGGATGGATGATGGATGGATGATGGATGGATGATGGATGGATGGATGATGGATGGATGGATGTGTGGATGGATGGATGATGGATGGATGATAGATGATGGATGGATGGTGGATGGATGGATGGATGGATGAATGGATGGATGATGGATGGATGATGGATGGATGATGGATGGATGATGGATGGATGATGGATGGATGGATGATAGATGATGGATGAATTGATGGATTGATGGATTGATGGATTGATGGATTGATGGATTGATGGATTGATGGATGATGGATGGATGATGGATGGATGATGGATGGATGGATGATGGATAGATGATGGGTGGATGGATGGGTGATGGATGGATGATGGATGATGGATGATGGATGATAGATGATGGATGGATGATGGATGGATGATGGATGATAGATGATGGATGTGTGGATGGATGGATGATGGATGATAGATGATGGATGGATGATAGATGATGGATGGATGGATGGATGGATGGATGGATGATGGATGGATGATAGATGATGGATGGATGGATGATGGATGGATAATAGATGGATGATGGATGGATGATGGATGATGGATGGATGGATGATGGATGATGGATGGATTGATGATAGATGATGGATGGATGGATGATAGATGATGGATGGATGATGGATGGATGATGGATGGATGGATGGACGGATGATAGATGGATGGATGATGGATAGATGATGGATGGATGATGGATGATGGATGATAGATGATGGATGGATGGATGATGGATGGATGATGGATGATAGATGATGGCTGGATGATGGATGGATAATAGATGGATGATGGATGGATGATGGATGATGGATGGATGGATGATGGATGATGGATGGATTGATGATAGATGATGGATGGATGGATGATAGATGATGGATGGATGATGGATGGATGATGGATGGATGGATGGACGGATGATAGATGGATGGATGATGGATAGATGATGGATGGATGATGGATGATGGATGATAGATGATGGATGGATGGATGATGGATGGATGATGGATGATAGATGATGGTTGGACAGATGGACAGATGATGGATGGATGGATGATGGATGGATGATGGATGAAGGATGGATGAAGGATGGATGATGGATGATAGATGATGGATGGATGGACGGATGGATGGATGATGGATGGATGATAGATGATGGATGATAGATGATGGATGGATGGATGATAGATGATGGATGGATGGATGATAGATGATGGATGGATGGATGGATGATGGATGGATGATGGATGGATGGATGATAGATGATGGATGGATGATAGATGATGGATGGATGATGGAGTAACAATGTGTTTTAATCTCCACTGAACCCATTTAATCATAACTAAGTGATTTTAAAATTATAGTGTGATAATACATTGTAATTTGGATGTTTTTGGCAATAAACATTTAGAAAAATAATAATAATTTTCCTTTTTATCTTTTCAGCTCAGTTTCAGTTTTACACTGTTAAAACAAACAACCAGAACATAAAGTGCAGATTCATGTTAATGCATAAAAAAAAATAAAACCAGTTTTAGTGAATCTCTCTCTGCTGCACACAAGATAAAATTTATGCAGACAGAAAAAAGCAATATGCTGTAACTGTGGCCACTGTTGCACTGAACTGCTTGAGCAGCTCACCTTCGCTTGACTCTGTGACAGATTTATGGAGCCGTTTTATAAATCGCTTGGAAATTACTCAGGAGCAGCTATTGAAACACGGTGGCACCGAAATGGAGAGAGGAAGAGATGCAGGCCTTAAGTGGTTTAAATGGTTTATATCTCATCTCAGGACCCTCCGGCTGACCTCATCTTTTGCATCTCAGAAGAAGTCTGTAAAACCACCAGAAGAGGATTTCAGACTGTAAAACCTCTCTAGACAGACTCTCCGTAGAGTCCGTGCTCAGATTTTAAGATAAGTGAAGCAATTCATTAATCCAGAGAAGTGATTCGATTAAAAGCGGTTGTCTCATGTTTACCACCTTGTATTCAGTATGTGATAAAGTAAACCAATTAAAGTATAAGAGAAAGGATTTTAAACTGATTTTACAAGGATCTTTTTAAACATCATGGACACATGTGTTGCTATCCCTAAAAAGAACAATAAATTGTTGCATTATACTCATGTTTTAAACTAATTACTTCACCCTAATTAGTATCACAGGTGTCTTAAGTATTTTAAGTTTTTCAGTGCATCTGACAGCAAAACTTATCTTTTAAAGTGTTAAATAACTGTTACGGTACTGCACTTCTATTAAATCATGTCAGCTGAAAAAGTCGTGTTTTCTCTTCTTTAGATATGTCCTTTAGGGACTGATGATAACGAACACCCCGAATCGCCTTAACTGTGGCAGGTTCATTACTATTTTCTAATTTTAAAAGATGCAGATGTCTGCAACCGGATTAGGACCGGATTGGGGTCCAGATGCAGGAGGTGGTTTGTTCCCCAGCCAGGGAGCTCAGGGTTCTGATGATGTCATAACAATGCAGTGGTGAAAAAAATGGTCTAAACCTTAATGTTTTGAATGCTCTCAAATACAATATATTTATGGTGTATTTCGTCAGCTGCGTACCACTTTCTCATGCTGGTCCATCAACCATTGCTTCACTATACGCTGACTCAAACTTTCACCTTGACGTTGGTAAAGTCTACATGTATGTATTTCGTCAAAGCACTTTTATCAGTAAACTCTGAGCTGCAGGTGGTGCTCGGGGATATCAGATGCCCAAAGTCTACAGGTTTCATCGTGCTGGGAGGTGAATATGTGCTGAATTTTAGGTTTGGCCAGACGGCCCCGTTGACAGATGTTGCCCCTTCTGTCTCCATGTGATTAGTAAAATTATCAGCGGTCAACCAAAGCCAACCACGGGTTCGTCACTGCCCTCCAGACTTCCTGATGGATAATACAGCTTTGATTTGACAGTATTTTTCTGAATGGACACATCAGATGTGACACAAGCACCCGAGTTTAACCTGAAATGATGGCGGTGACCAAACTGTCCATTAACACCTGTTCAGTGCTGACACACAACGGAAATTACAACTTAATCACACCAAGTGTTTCCTCCCCTGCTTTTGCTGCTTAGCAAATAATTACATAAATGAGCAGAAATGGATTTGCATAATGCACATCTGTGTGCTTTAATTAACCTAATGTCTTTCAAAACACACTGGCTGATTGCTGCTCGGAGTTACTCGCAGCCTCTGTGAGCATCGACGCCAACCTGCAAGCGGAGAACATCAGCAGCTCTGGCTGTAAAAACCACTAATCATGTGCGTTAGTTCGCTGAATCTAAATACATAGTTATTAAGAAAATTGTGTTAGAAGGGAATTATATTATTTCAAAACGGTCAGTTGAGTTTTATTTCTTGTTTCACAGAACCTTTCCTGCCAGCATTTATATGTCGGTCCCTTATGGACTAAACTGCAAAATGGGTCTGGAACAATGGATTTGTTCCATGGTGGTCCTACCTGGAACCGTCTATATGGACTCTTGAGCAACATCTACCTGGTACCTTAACTAGACTTTAGAGGACCCACATGCTTTGCTACTTTCTGAGCACATGCGCATTAAGTCCACTTGTGTCCCTCATGGGCCCCCTTTATTTGACCTGTTGAAGTCCCCTACAAAGTGGGAACCATTTCAAGCCCTCCCAGTGCCCAAGTAGCCCCTTTTTGATCCAGATGGGCCCACATGGAGGGACTGGCTGGGTTGACGGGCCAAACCATCAATCGTTACTGCTGTTGCTGATGGAGGAAAAACAGGAAAAAGAAGAGTCTTTCACTTTTAAGGCCTAAGATATGAACAAATATCTAAATTAGCTATTAAAGTTCCACCACTGGATAGTTGCATCTTGGTACAATGTCTCCAAAAGCAATTTTAAATGAGCCTATAAGATTTTTATGAAATCGCTCATTCTGTAATGAATTTATAGAAACTGACTTAGGAAACTAATTTGCTATTTAGCTACTGCCTACAACTATAGACAATGGATGGACAAAAAATGTTTAATTAGACAAAGCAAGGCAAGGCAAGGCAAGGCAAGGCAAGGCAAGGCAAGGCAAGGCAAGGCAAGGCAAGGCAAGGCAAGGCAAGGCAAGGCAAGGCAAGGCAAGGCACGACAGTAGTAACGACAGTTGTCAGATGTTTGGGGACCTCGAGTCTATGAACCAGCGTCTGTGTGTTGGATGGTTGTACTTGAGTCATCAAACTTCAAGTTTCCGATCCTTGAGCCTGGGAATAGTCTGAGTCAATTCCAGTCCAAAGGATGGTGCTGCCTTTGGACTGGACTCAGACTATTCCCAGACTTAAGGATCTGGACTGTCACAGCTTTTTAAAACATGTACAAACGTCCTTAGTCCTTTGACGAACTGTTATTGTAACAGCAGACTAGCAGACTAAAAGAGAACAAAACTCCGCCTAAAAATGTGTCCGCCGGTAAGCCACCGCCCACAGCCGCAGGCTGAGTCTTCAGCATCGCTTCGCCTGAAGGTGGAGTTTTCTCCATCATCTCCTCGATGCTTCTTCTGCAGAGTAGCAGCGAGCTTTTTAACCACGGCTTGAGAAATCAGTAAAAGCAAGCTGGACGATCCCAGGGACTTTTTCTTCAGGAGACTGAAGTGATTTCCTGCACAGACCGACTCGAGTTAACGCTGACAGAAAGGAGCAGTCGTTTGTTCCTGAAGCTGGACATGAAACTTGAATGAACACCTGCGTTAACTGATTTTGTACATCAACACATGAATCAGTGCTCACAGCTGAAAACTATGAAAGATTAAAAAATGATTTTAATTTGTACATGGGGAGAGAAAGCGCGGTTGTGTGTTAACAGCTCAGGACAACACTTGGCCTTCAAGTCACAGTTCTGGTTCAGAAACAAATTACAGGTTTTCACAGAGTGAAAAAAGCAAACACGGATCAGACATTTCTGTGATAAGAAACAGAAAGGACCTCGAGCTGCTGAGAGGAAAAGTCGGGTGACAAAACATTCTTTTCGTTGGCACTGGTGATAAAACGGTTTGTTAAACTTCCTGAAGGCAAATTTTGTAATCTTGACTTTGTCTGAACTTGTACCCTGTAGTGTACCTGAGCCAACTCCCACATGAAGCACAAATATGGACTGTATGGAAAGCACGAACCCTCGGAGACGTCAGCGGTGGGCTTTCTGAAGAGTTCCCGGTGAAGCCAGCATGACATCGCCAAGGGCCAACATCAGGTTTTCCTCTTTGATGTTGACAAAGAGAAAGTTCCTCTACTGGCCACAAGGGGCTGGCTCCAAAAGTGAGTTAATGCCTCAACATTAGTTACTTTAGTTACTTATCTCTAGCGTGACATGTGAGCAGCTCACGAGGACCCTGTGGAGCGTAATCGTTCTCACTGCAACCTCCTCCACCTTCCTCTAAGCTGCATTCATCTGCTCTCCGTCCCGAAGGTTCCCTGTGAGCCTTCAGGAAAAGTTCCCTGCAACTGCGGTGCACTGGACATCCTCATAGAGCAAAGCTCGACTTCTTGACCTGCTGCCCAGAACAGGCCAGATGCGCTGCCTTCCCAAGATTCCTTGTGTAGGTTATAAACACGCCTAAATCGTTTTCACAGAAAATCAGTAGGATGTGTGCGATGCAAGACTCCCTTTATCTCCATCGTGGTGTTTACTAGGTAACGCCACTAAACTCCACAATCTTCCAGTTAAATATAGAAATCCAGTCCTGATTTCTTTATCTCCAAGAAAGCCGTTCTTCCTTATTGGAAATTCAAAAAAAGTGTTTGTGCATCAATCACTGGATCAACCTTGAATAAATAACACAAAAAAAAACATTTACTAGTAGGAATAAATTAGCTGTTTTCAGTCATATTGCAACTCAGTATGTGGAGTCTTGACAACTGAGCCTGGATCTGTTCACATTTCTGAAAGTATTTGGTACAATAGAGGCGACACCACCATATACTGTCCTAGGGTCTCCGCGTAGCTGCATGTATCCGGGCCACGTTCTACCAACTTAATGGTGATCTTTCTGGCATGTGTAGGACTGTATAAGCCGGCCAGCCCTCCGGGGGTCTGGATCTGCCTGGGTGGGAGACCCCTTTAGTTCCCTGGGTGGTGCTCCTGGCTGACTGGGATCATCTGGGACTGGGATGTGGAGTTAAAAGACCAGGCCACCACCAGGCTGAGATTGACTCGCATTTGAAGTCTTAGTGGTCACTTTAAGAACCGCAGTCTCTTCATTTGTGCAATGATTTCGTCAATGAAAACCCAACGTTGCTCCTCGTGCACAACTCACGTGGTAAAGCACACAAAGCCTTTTACGTGCCTCACAAGGAATGCCCATTTCACATATTCACTCAACATATTTTCTGCTTTTCTGAGTCAATCACTTCTAGGTGACGTAACTGAACAAAAGACAGCAAAAACTTCGCTGTCACAACGAAGCTGAGTTAATCCCAACACTTAGTATCAATTTACTTGAACAAGAACTGCATGCACTTTCTCAGGTTGCTAATAAGCTGGAAGTAATGAGCTCCTGGATACCATTTTAGCATGCCAGTCGTGCGTTATGAAGACACATTGCATCAAGCTTTCATATCCTGGAATAGACTCATCACAGTTGAGAGCCTCTCGCAGACGCAGTTTCACAACTTGTATTACACAGATGACTAATTTGAAAGATGCGTTGCTCTCTGAGCATCAGAAAATTTAAAGAAGAAAGTCAGAAGTCAGTTCTTCTCAGCGGAGTCATGAGTACTCAGACATAATGTTCACTTATGATAAAATCCCAGGGGCATAATTGGAGGCATTTAAGTTCACATTGCTCCATAACATTTAGAGTACGGCACAGATTTAGAGGCATTCAAGGTCCATTTAGCAGCTGTTTCAGAGCTGCAAAGTTTCATACCGAATTGAAAGACTGAGACTGAAATATAATTTCTGATAATATAAAGTGCTGTTGGAGATTCATGCGGGCAGGAGGAGGTGCTGGTACCTGAAGGTGCTTTGTGTCAAACTCAGACGTTTCCAGGACAAACCTACTTTCATTTATGTAATATTGCCAAAATTTGCAGAATTTGAAGTTTGGATTCATGTTTTGTAAAGCTACTCCAATATTTATTTAGTGGTACATTACTTCTGATTAACTCAGTTTATGTCACATCCAAATCAACTTTTTAAACGAGTGCTGCGGGAACTGAAATGAGGCCGAATTTGGACCCTTTATTAGCCAACGCTCAGGTGTAAACAGTCCGGGCAGATGAGAACAAAGGAACTCACACAAAGACTCGCCCCACAAGGAATACGACTGTCAAAGTAGAACCGGAGGTAGAACAAATCAGCTAATAAAACACGGCTTACACCGCTGAACAGAGGAAAACTCAACAACCAAGACCGGAACCCCAGAACTACGACAATTCCAGATGGACTGGATTAAAAGGAACCAGCAGATGGCATCAAATTTTCACGTCCCTGCAGTCCTTCCTCCTGAGCAAACAAGAGGTGACAGTGGGGAAGAAAATGAATGTGGGGAAACCTCCAGAAGCAGACTGATTGACTGGCTTTTGCAGCCAACCTCTAGTGGTCAGTCGAGGAACTGCAACGAGACTTAGCCCGCATGAGCGTCTGTCTGGAAGTGAGATGGTTGGCGCTTGACGCAGTGAGGAAGGAGCCCAGTGCATTCTGGGAGGTCCCCAGCAGACCAGGCCTAAAGTAACTAAAGGAGGGTTCCGGAGTACCGGAGGAAGAGGTAAGTCGGATCTGATGGATTTCACCTTTACAAAAATCTTTGATAATCTTGTAAATGTATGTTGTGATTTTTTTTTTGTGTGGAAATTAAAGTTTTGTCGTTTTGTCGTCTCTGCCTCTTTGGGGCAGCAGGGATCCTCAGTTGGACATCTCCGTATATAGTTGATGAACAGATGGAAATCTTTCCCAGATCTTCTTGGAGCTTTCTTATCACCCCTGTAATTAGTTTAACTTCTTGCAGATGTTACTAGCTTCTTCATTTCCTGCAGGCACTGCAGTGGGAGATAATAGTGTCAAATTAGAGTAACAAAGATGATCTGTAGATATGTCCTTCCTTTCATATCTGCGGATAGAAGCAGTTCTAAGTCTACCACTGAGAAAAGCATTTGTCAACACGCGTAATTCTGTTTAGTTGGCTCACAACAAGCATTTTCAGTTTAAAACTGTTGTTTAGCACATTCATGTGATCACGTTTGTTTGCTCTTTTTTGTGTAAAAATAAAAAAAAATATCTGATCCTAATGGGGGATAGCATGAAACAAATGCAATCTTAAATGAACAACAATGTGCAACTTTTGTCAGTGTGGCATTATTTATTTAACAAAAAAGAAGCCATTCATGAAAAATTGGGCAACACTAAGTACCCCCGCATGGCTTCCGCAGAACTGAAGAGAGTTAGTTTCAGATAGGTGCGCTGGGTAAATGATCAGCAGAGAATAGAGACACAGACACACCGTCAAAGACAGGATACAATAGTATAATTATCCATCAGCAGCAGAACTAAGACTTCAGGTGTGTATATATATATTTTTTTCATTACCATTCTTGTCAGTCTGGACATCGTGCACACGACGTATGTACGATACACACAGAAATTGGACCTCTGCTTTTAACCCATCAACTATTTTCACTAGTGAGCAGTGGGCTGCCAGCATCAGCGCCCGGGGAGCAACTGGGGGTTAAGGGCCTTAAGGGCCCCCAGTAATTTACCATTGTGGGCAGCCCTGGGCTTGAACCTGGGTCCTGCACGCCCAAGCCCACTCACCATCCATCTATATGGGTGATATATGGATAGTTGATGATCCACAGAGACATCCCAGTAAATTTACCCCAAGAGCAAAACGTGCAACGCTGCAAGAAGTTATGAAAACCCAAGAGCTACATCTCAGAGTCAACAGACCTCATGAAGCATGTTAAAATGTTAGTCATGTCAGCACAATCACAGGAAGACTGGAGAGGTACGGTTTGTTTGGATGGGTTTCCAGGAGAAACCCTCTTCCATCTATACACAACTGAGGTTCACAAAGCTGCATCTGATCAAACCACCAGACTTTAGGGACAATGCCCCCCGACAGATGAGACCAAAGTAGAGTTGTTTGGACTTCATTCCCAGCTCCACCTTTGGAGAAAACCAAACCCATTTCAGTTAAAGTTGGGTCACATGACAGTCTAAAGCACATCAGTAAATCCAAAGGATAGTGACTTCGCCACGTGACTGCATCTTCCCCTTTTGATATATCCATCCCCATCCCACCGGGCCGGGAATCGAACCAGGAACCTTCTTGCTGTGAGGCAACAGTGCTAACCACTATATACGATATATATAGATTAAAAAAACAAGTTCAGCCGATCATAAACAAGACAAAAATCTACTGAATGAGATCACACTGCGTCCCAAACCACAGCTGAATTGCACTGCGTTAAAAAGCAGTTTGACACTGAAAGCTGGCGTCTGTTGTGAGCCAAAGTGGCAAAGAGCATCTTGAAGAATTTAAGTGTTGACAAATCCTTTTAGGCCAAACACTGCTTGAAAAATCTCCAAATCCATTAATTCCTGCTGTCGACCCGCGGTGGGAGGCTGGGATCTCTGAGCAGACTGCGCAAGATGAAAAAAGAGGCCTCTGTCTTTTTATGTGCGATAGAGTTTCTCACCTCCTTCTGCCATTCAGGGTGATTAGAAGGAGAACCAGTCGGCGGTTACTTGTTTGGCCTTCCCCCCGCGGAGCGAATTCACCCTCTCCCAGACAAATGGCTGCTCCAGCGCCTCGGGCTGAAATACAAGCTCTGATTCTGAACAGAAAACCACATGGGCTCTTTGAGAAACAATACACCCAGGTACTGTAAGGTGGGGAGGGAGGGGGGGGGGGGTGCTTGAAAGATAAAGTGAAAGGTAAGAAAAGTAATGGATATGTTCAAGGTTGTGACAAATTGAGAGCGTTGAAATGGAAAGTGTTTGCTCAGGGATCAAGTGGATCTAGTTTACCATCAATAACTTTCTGAAAATGGTCGTCAGCAACAAGAAAATCCAAAACGATGTAGATTCAGTTCAGCAAGTTCCAGTAAATATGAGCAGTAGGTCTGTTCAAAGGGGAACAACAGCAAACTCACAGAGGATAAATCCTTCTGGATCCTGTTATCACTCTATGTAGTTTGTAAGTTTATCCATCCATCTATTTGGGCTGAACCCAGCTGTATCCCACTGGTGAAGGCCCGGCTGGCAGGTGCTCGTCAACGAGCCTCTCCTGAAGCCCTGGCTCCCGGGCTGCTGGTGTCCCTGAGCCGGGCGACGACATCGAGCGACTCATATGAGCCCATCCAGTAGCCCCCCAAAGCCGAGTTTGCCCCATGTGTTTCTGTCACTACACTCATACCTCCTTGTGTCATTTGTGTTCACATTGTGATTTTTAAGTTCTAGGAAGAGAAGCTGCAGAACTAGACTCCATCCATTTCCAGACCAACTGTGGACTGATGCACGTCTGATTTAACTTTTATTCCTCCCTACTTTCATGCAGATCACCTCCTTGACATACGTCAACATATCGCATGTCTTCAGAGATCTCCTGTTTGTGGGGCATGTTTTACTTCAGCAGGTGATTCTTATTAAGAACAAACTTTAAATTTAACCACAACAACCAACCAACAAATTCATTTTATTAACTAGCTTGAATCCATCTGTCGGTTTACTTCTTTTTCCTCCATTGCTGTGAATGTTTCATGGTTGAGTTCAATAAAGACATAAACTCAGTGTTTATCTTTTATAATTACCTTGAATTAGAGCGGATGAATACAATACAAAACACGTGAACCTTTTTCTCCTCGTCTCATAGTACTGGATCTTTTGTCGTTAATGGCACTTATTAATCAGCCTTCAGGAAAACCACAGGGACCGACAGCTTTCTTTCTTTAATAAATCCTCACCCTGAGCATGACTCTGCCACCCGCTCAAATGAGTGTGTTTGCGGTGTGCTATCTTACACCTAGACATCACAAGGAAACACCATGTAGGGGTGAGCCTCAGAAAGGGGAGATAAGTAAGAACAAAGTGAGTTGTCCCGAGTGTCAAAACAAGACCTCCCGTTTCACCCCCATAGACGCTGCAGCCCTGAACCAGATACCAGACACTCTTCATCCTCACTGAGATTAGGAACAGAGGCTGCTTTAGACAAAACTATCACCCAACCAGCTCTGGCACCAGGCAGGGTCTTCAGGTATCTCACAGATGTGTTTCTTTGGATATTCTTTAACCTTTGGGCCAGCGGCCTCCTCATTCCAGGGATGTTGGAAAGTTTGACTTCTCTCAAGGAAAACGAGTCTCATGCAGACATGGACAAATATGTTGGTACCCGTCCATAAAAGAAAGAACAACTCACAAAGGTCACTGAAGTAACTTGAAACTGACTAAAGTAATAATAAATAATAATTTAAAATACATCCCACGTGTTATAATAAATGTAAAAAAAGCTTTGAGGAGAAACATGGACTACCACACCTTCCCAGACGTACCAGTCTGTCTGTACGCTCCAACAACTGGTAGCCTGGAAATCTGGACGTACAGCTTGTACATTACCTGCTCTGCAGGTACATCTAGCTGCAGCTCATAAACGACGCCCAAAAGTCATGTTGAGTCCATCAGGGCGGGGTCAACACCGTGACGACATAGCGGCGGCTGAATCTGGATGTGACCCGTGTAGATGGCTGCAGCTGAAGATTGGCAGCTGTTTGAATCAGCTTTGGCATCGACAGCTGAAGACTTTTTCTTTGAAAATTGAACAGAAGACGCCACTCAAACGATCCCTTTGCAAAGCAGATGTGCTGTTTTGGTAACAGGGTACGACAAACGTTTGACTTACTCTTCTACACAACTGACTCTCCCGTTGACTATTGTAGCGCTGACCAGCAACCAAAGGCAGTTTGAGCGGCCGCTCCTGCAAGGGGGAGTCCCCGCGTATAGTTTTCAGACCCTACATCCTTCTAGATGTGGGAACCGATCCACCATCTAAACAACTGTTAGAATCGGTTGAAGATGTGGTTTTGGTCCAAGTTGTGTCAACTTCATATTCAGAAAACACACACCGACTCATCAATTATGCAAATTCAAGAAAATCAAGGTTCACGTCTCTGAAGTCGCCTGGAGGCAGCAGCAGATTTAGACATTTCACCAGCCGAGTCTGCATGTGACACACTTGAAAATGTTAGGTCACAGTACTTAAACAGGAACGTGACTTTATAGTGAGGAAATCATTTCCTGCGTAGGCACACAGGACACATTTAAGATCTAATCTGGATTTATTTAGGCACTTAAGGCTCAGTTACAGCACTGCTAAGTATTATGTGGGCCAGACGTATGCCCGAGTTCATGAACAGGACTAAACTGGGGTTTTGGCATGTGCTGAATGAGCCAGATGTTCCCCAAGTTTTATAAGCTAAATCTGACATGGGATACAGCAAGTGTTGTGAGAGCCAGGCGTAGCACAAAGATTCAAAACAAGAAAAAGGCACACTGGCCTGGCGTCTGGTGGGTATGTGGCTGACTTTAGGCAGCTACACTCATCTTGAGTCATATTTTTGATTGATGGCGTGTGCGTTTTCAAAAAGCAGTTAATTTTGAATCAAACACATCCCTAAACTGAAACCTCAAGAACTCAAAGTTCTACCAGGGAATATTTAACTAAATCTGTTGGGATATAATCCAGTCAGCCAGAGTGGTCTCAGACATTATCAGTCAGTGGTAACATGCCTAAAAACTGCTTGTTTGTGGTCATGAATTTACCTATAAGCAAGTCCCATCTTCTAGTACTTACTGTTGCTAACTTGGACAACTCCGAAAATCTTGTCCCATGATGAGATCTCATCAATAGGTCAGATGCTGGAAGTGACCACAGGAATGAGAGGCTGATATAAGTGGTTGAAATGAGTTTCCTCCATAGGCTGGCTGGACCCCCCCTTAGAGAAGCTCTGGTATTTCAGGAGAAACTCAGAGAAGAGTCCCTGCTCCTCCTTATTGAAAGAACCCAGTTTCGTTAGGATGCCTTCTGAATGCCTCCCTGGGGTGGCATGTTACTGCAGGTGGAGGCTTCAGGGAGAACCCAGGACACCCTGGAGAGATTATTTCATGGTAGACTTGGGAACTCATTGATATTCCTATTGAAGAGCTGGAGGAGGTGGTGTTGGAGAAGGAGGTCTCAGCCTCTTCGTCCCCCCAGCCTGAACACAGACAAGTAGGAGATGGATGGATGGATGGATGGATGGCTGGATGGATGGATGGATGGATGGATGGTGGATGGATGGATGGTGGATGGATGGATGGATGGTGGATGGATGGATGGTGGATAGATGGATGGATGGATGGATAGATGGATGGATGGATGGATGGATGGTGGATGGATGGATGGTGGATAGATGGATGGATGGATGGATAGATGGATGACAGGGGAACACCCCAGAGAAGTCGCCAGTCATCATGACACGTTTTGACCAAAATGACTTTCCATTTCATGTTGAGACACAGGAATTAGAGGATAGAGCCATCAAAGTTATCCAATTTAAAAAAGAAATGCCCTTCATGGAATAGAAGACTGGAATAACACCACATATTTTCTCGGACAAACAGGATCTCTGACAGCACATCTGGTATCCACCGTCGGCTTATTGCCTAAAATGGAAGTGAAATGTAAAATGTGATTGCAACGTTATTAAAATACAGAAGTCCGTCCCAGCGATGAAAAATGGCGTAAAAATGTCATTTTAATGCAAGGCCAGTCATTGGGTGTGGGTTTGCTACCACAGAAGAACAATGGAGGGAGTTTCCTGTTGAAATCAAAGCGCCTCTGCTACCAACTTCCTGTGATTACCCAGAGTGTGTGTGTGTGTGTGTGTGTGTGTGTGTGTGTGTGTGTGTGTGTGTGTGTGTGTGTGTGTGTGTGTGTGTGGAAAAAGCATCTGCTGGTTTGCACAGTTCAACCCCACATGTACTGAGTGACGACACAGAAGCGGCTGGACGGTGTCTGCGTCCAGATGCTCCCTAACCAGCGCTGGTAGGGGTCATGAACCCATCAGGCGGCTCTCTGCCTGAGTGCGTAGAACAACAGGTGCTCCCTACGTCCGCCCTGACATCACATCCCAAAGTGCAGCAGCAGCAGAGCCACTCCAGCCAAAGAAAGCAGAGCAAAAACAATGAGAGGGTGAGGTGAGACCACACATGTGGCCGACAAGCTTGGCTCGTCCTTAGTAAGACGTTTGTTTTTTATGACAGTTCAGAGATTTATAAAACCTGCACAAGATTTGCTTACTGTTGGGACAATATAGAGAACAATGGATCACTAATCACATTATCTTTTGTCTTTTTAACAACCTGTTTCCACTATCTGATTATCGGGATGCTCACACACCAGCATCGCATTAATGCTGTCTCGATGCGAAGGATTTTAAACATGTATGACAGGGGCCTCTGACTACCTACCCTGCCATAATCAACCAATCAGTTATCTTTGTTTTCACTCCACAAATGAGCCACAGACCTCGAAACTGTCCGGATCGCTTGTCCACACATCTGCCCACACATCTGCCCAAAGCTCAATTAGACAAGTGTCGTTTCATCAAGAGTCCTGCTAGTGCTCCAATCGCAGCCGTAAGGCCTCAGGATGAAAAACACTTTTCAAAGCGCTCTTCAGAAACCTTTTGGGTGACATCACAGCTGGTTTGTCAGTTATGTTTTTATAAAGTCTGTGATTTCCTTGTCACATAATCAGAGTGGAGGATTGGCTTCAGTTTCAATTCTTCTTTCTCTTGTTGTAATAAATGGGTCTTAGGGACAAACAAAGAGATTTTCTGGCAACAGGAAATGGGACTGTTGAGAATATCGTTTACCAGCCGTTAACTGTCTTGTGGTCTTCTGCTTTTTTTTTCATAGAATAGAAAATTGCTTTTGTCCATTTTAGATGCCTTCTCTTTCGTTTCTGAGCTGTTTATGATTCTTGACCAACCTGACAGTTTTCAGAAATAATAATGTTTTAGGGTTAAAATGAAAGTACAGAAAAACGTATAAAGAAACAAATACAAATAAATCTTTTGTGTTGTAGGAAGTGCAGAATTATACGTTTGACAGAGATAAAAAGCCATGAGAGCAGTAATTACTGTTTACTCTTGGCAGTGATCATGTTTGTGGCACGATCAACTGGTGTGATGATGCTTCATGAAAGCAGTTGACTTGTTTGTTTACTGTCTGCAGGAGATCTTCATCTCCACTGTGAAATGGCCTCAGCAAGTGATAATTAACATGGGAGGATTCTGTCAAGTGCAAAGGCAGAGGATGGACGGAGAAGAAAGGCAGTCACGTCACCGGTCCCTTCAGGGGCTGGCGTTTACGGCGACCGGCGTCTCCCTGGAGACGGCTAATGTGATGGTCAGATCTAATGGAAACACAGAGGACATCAGTGGTTTTATAACAGAAGGAAAGGAAACACATTCCTGCAAAGTCCGGGGAGGCGGGAATGACCATACGAGTGATAAAACCTGCACACAGTCCTGACTATCACTCCTTTAATGTGCATAGTGGTTTTTGAAATCCTTTACAACGATGAGCTCTCTAATATTTAGTTTTATTTTTCATTGTGTTTGATTACCTAACCTCTGCACACCTTCAGTACAAGGAGCTTCTTCTTCTTTCCTAAGTTCATCTTACTAGGCTGACACAACCCAGAAGTGCTGAAATCTGCAGTTCATCAAATGACCACTAGGGGCGGGGTCCTAAAGTGAATCAATATCCACTGAACCCCCAGTTACAATAAACACATTTACGGCCTGCTTCACAGGCACAACTGTACAGAAGTGAATATTTATGTACATCAAGTAAAATGATAAAAACCCACAAGTCTATACATAGTTAGGGGCGTGGCTTTTTGAGTGACAGCTGGGTATGGTTACTAGTCTCAGCTAGTTAGAGCTTGGTGATGTCTTGATTTGACCTCTGAACTGTGAGCAACCATTCTTATTTTAAAGATAATACAAACGTTTTGCGCTGTTAATCTTTCAAAGAGACCATCCCAACCAGCTCTGGGTCGGCCTAGACAGATCAGACCTGCGGTAACCTGCGGGTGGGAGGCTTCTGGCTTGTTGGCTGGTTGCCCTGACAACAGCAGAAACAGCCACCCTCCAGGAGTCTCCGCTGGGATCCATCTGTGACCAAAGACTGTATAAAAAGAACTGGACAACCCCCTGGGACGGCTCCTTGTTGAACATAGGGGCATCGAACAGGCCTGGAAGCTGCTCCAAACAGCATCTGAGTTTACTCTCCACCAGTGAGCTCTTTCAGTCTGGCTGCCTTAGCTGATGTTAACCTATGATGCTTAATAATACATAATATATATTAATTGTGATGAAGTCTGTTCAAAACATCCTCATTTAAATGTTGCTACAGAAACGACATCCAAGACGGGTGCTGCCAGAGCTGAAACGAGGAGCTCTGCTGGGACCCACTTTCACTCAGCCCGCCGCTGGCAGGTTGCAGAGGCCCGGGCTCGGGTGAGCCTACTGGCATAAACCCACGAGTCGTGGGCCGAGCAGACCTCTACTACTCCTCATTTCACCTCTGGGTCTTTTCTGACATCATTGGCT
Organism: Xenentodon cancila; assembly: GCA_014839995.1. NCBI lineage: Eukaryota > Metazoa > Chordata > Actinopteri > Beloniformes > Belonidae > Xenentodon > Xenentodon cancila. The sequence goes on along the minus strand of CM026199.1, from coordinate 31,388,754 downwards.
GGTGGTCTTCTTAGTCAACTTCGTAAGACGTGTTGTGTTGCAGCGGATCTGAGGAACCTCCGACTGAGGACGCTCCGCTGCAGAAATCAGTCAGGGTTGTCCATGAACTTCTTCATTTTGTGAAGTTTCTTCCTTTGCACAATCAGCTCCAGAGGCCCCAGAACAGTCCCCAGAACAAGCCACCCCCGAAGCCCAGATGACATCTTCAGTACCGCGTGCTCAGCACATCAAACTCAGAACTTTGTATTTCTTTAACTCAACTGTTTCAGATTTAGAATGACTTTTAGCGTGTTTTCCACCCTGATCTCCTGCGCTCTCTGTCTCTCTCTCATTAATGGTTGTTACTCTGAGGTCATTTAATTGTCCAAAGCTGTTGTAAACTTTGGCCTTTTGTATAAAAGCAAAATGCCCCAGGTCTGCAGGAGGAAATGCCTGACTGAAATAGGTGATCATGACCGAGGGGGATTTTCCACGGCTCCATTTCCTCCATAACTGAATACAGTAAATATGTAACTACCATGAATGTCCTGAAATAATCATTTTGGGAGAAAACAATCCAGAGAGAGACACAACGGATGCAGCCCGGGAATGCAAAAGGCAAAGTTCAGCAGCAAAGTTTGAATCCTCTCACGGCCTTTTTGGACACCACAACAGATTTGTAGACAAACTAAAAGTGTGAAAATCTCCTCGCTGCCCTTGAAACATTTCTAAATGAGTCTAATGAGCCCGTGACGTGCAGCACAGACAGACAGACAGACAGCTAGTGACAGTAGAGAACTCAAACATGTGATCGGTAATCTAATTCAAGCCTTACAGCAGCCATAATGTAGAATGTCATGGAAGAGCAGTTTGAAGGTTAACTATCCCTCTTCCTGCAGTGTCTGCACTTATATTCTTTTTTTCATTTCGCAATAATGCAACCTTCAGAGATCATCATCTTACTCAGCATGAATCATTCATTTTCTTTAAAGTTTCATTGCAGTGCTCTACTGGGTTAAACTGTGACTCCTGTCATTTGCTTGACAGACACAAAAGTTAAATCCAGACTTTAGATTTGCAGGATATTGATTTCTGCTTTTGTTTGTTTCACATATTTTTAAAAAAAAAAAGGAACCCGGATTGTCTTAAATGGGTTTCCAGACCTAAAAGCAAGAACATAAAGCTTCAGCAGTAGGCTGCGCTTCATTCTCGGGGGTTTGAGGCAGGAAAGGGGATGATTGTGCTGCTTTGTGCACATTGTTTTCTCCACAGGATCCAAATCAGAAGACGGCAACACAACGTGAATCAGAGCAGGCAGTTCGGTATAAAAAGAACTGGACAAGCTCTTCGTGATGTCACTCACAGGCTTTCTGTAGTTGGTCTGAAGGTGTTTCTGACGCCATATTAGCAGGAGCTGACTCCGCCCAGCTCTGGTTGATCTAAAAATGAGCAAACGTGTAGTCGAACAAATCTGGGAGTCGGAATCCACCTTAACTGAGTTAACACAAGTTAACTATTTCAGCTTGGCGTAGCACAGGTTTATGTGAAATGTAAAAAAATGTGGCAGAACTTTGCTGGACGAGTCTGTTGTTAAAGCGCCGTTGTAACATTTAATTAAAACACAATGCAGGAATAAAACATAAGTTGGAATGACTGAAGAGCAGTAAATACTCAGACAAGGTGGCGTGTCACATGGACTAAAGTCAGCAGATGTGTTTTCTTGTTCAAAGCTCCACTGACTGGTTTTGAGTTATTTTGGAGATTCTTTCTTTAACAAAACTGCATTCAAACAACACAAGAGCTATTACAGGAATATAGTTTCTGGGCCTTTTCGTCTTACTTGTACACCTGGGTACATTTACCGGAACCGGTGCAGAAGGAGTTTAACAGTTTGGTTGAGAGTTGGTGTTTTTAGGTGGAGGTGGAGGAGTTTCAGCACAACAGAAGTGGTGTGTTCAAAACAGCATCTGTTGTACTATAAATATTGTGAAAGTACACGTCCCTTTGGAGCTAAATTAATGTGTGATTACATTTTTACCCGGAGAACCTATTGTAGACCTTAAAATGTACTCACGGTGTGAGAAAGTTGAGGTTGTAACCGTCTAATGACAGTGTGTCACCGAGAGGAGAAGCTGCAGCAGACAGCAACAGATCAGTATTCACACCATCGTTCTTCTGGTTTCAACTGAATCTCATGACTGCTGTGCGTCTAAATCCAATTTTATATGGCGAGACTCTTAATAGCTGCTCTGTTGTGTCTTCCCGAGTTTGTGTCTGTGGGTCAATCGCTGTTTCTAAATACTTTCTTCCAGAAAACACACAGTCAGGCGCCTCTCGACACTGACCTTCCTTTCAACAAACACGCCATCATGCACACTTCCTGTACAGCCTGCCACCAGCCTGGCGGGGTCACACCAGCCTGGCGGGGTCACACCCGCCTGGCGGGGTCACACCAGCCTGGCGGGGTCACACCCGCCTGGCGGGGTCACACCAGCCTGGCGGGCTCACACCCGCCTGGCGGGGTCACACCAGCCTGGCGGGCTCACACCCGCCTGGCGGGGTCACACCAGCCTGGCGGGGTCACACCCGCCTGGCGGGGTCACACCAGCCTGGCGGGCTCACACCCGCCTGGCGGGGTCACACCAGCCTGGCGGGGTCACACCCGCCTGGCGGGGTCACACCCGCCTGGCGGGGTCACACCAGCCTGGCGGGCTCACACCCGCCTGGCGGGGTCACACCAGCCGGGCGAATCACACCCGCCTGGCAAGGTCACACCCGCCTGGCGGGGTCACACCCGCCTGGCGGGGTCACACCCGCCTGGCGGGACCTGCCCAACAAACAAAGTATACATACACATATACATTTCTGCAAAATAAAAGGGGCGTAACCGTGGACGAACACCTGCCACTTTCATTTCAGGTTAGTTAACCTGGGCGGGACGAGTCTTGACCCGGCCAGAGTTGGGACTAACTCGGATATGGATATGAGGTAGCGGCGTCATAGGGTAGCATGAGCTTAGCTAAAGTAAAAAAACAAGCTACTGCTCTGAAACGTACGCGTGGCGGTCCAGCAGGACCTGTCTGGCAGGACTTGTCCAGCAGGACC